>VWZG01000563.1:2755-44966 GCA_013396735.1 Grallaria varia
AGTGAAAAAATAACGTATGTCGTGACCACTGGGTGCCACTATTTTTGCATTTGATATTTTTATTTTGTGGAAATATTTCTAGCATAGTATACTCTTTTGGATGACAGCAGACAGTTTGAGTTGAAAAACTAACCCATGAAAATAAACACAATCTGGCTATTGTCTCTGCTTTTTCCTTTGCTATTCATAGAAACTGAGAGATGCTTAAGTATTTTCAGAGGAGTAGAAGAATATAACAGCCAACTCTTCACCACTTCTGATTAGCTTTTAAAGAATTGTCACAAAAATCAAAATCATTCCTTTCACCCAATTTTGAGGCAAACTGCATAATTCAGCATTTCTTTATCATACTAACCTGATGTGAACCTATGAAATAGTGCCTTGTATTCATTATTTTTTGGCACACAGTATGTGCTGCAAAG
Organism: Grallaria varia; assembly: GCA_013396735.1. Classification (NCBI taxonomy): domain Eukaryota; kingdom Metazoa; phylum Chordata; class Aves; order Passeriformes; family Formicariidae; genus Grallaria; species Grallaria varia. Next base: position 3,178 of record VWZG01000563.1, read on the forward strand.
ATCAATGTATGATACGTACTTGTATTTATTAGATATGACTTTTAAATCCACTGAAAAAACAATTCCGACAAGACAGCAAAATGTTTTAAAATCGTTATTAGTCAGAGGGGATAAAAAAATGGTTGACACTGTGTCTGAAATGAAATTGTAGATTTTTAAAAGGATGGGTAAAATCAGCATCTGCCTATTATCATATCTTTAAGAGGGAGGAAAATGTTTCTAATCTTTCCAGCTTTCGAAGTCCATATGTAAAAATCTAGACAGGCCTCTACAGCTTAAATAACAGATCCATAGGTTTTAAGGTCAAAAAGAGCTACCATAATCATCTTATCTGACCCACAAAATAACTTAGTTATTAAATTTCACCTTTCATTCCTGCAATGAGGTAATTATTCTTTCCTGCTGTATAAGTGAATGTTATTGAGCCAAATGTGAATTGCTTTGTTTGTCCTTGGAAAGACCCTCTAGAAAAGGTTCTATTGTCCTACTATAAACTAATTTATTAAATTCCTCTGAGGTACATGTGTCCTCATAGCAAGATTGCTTCAGTCCTTTAGGTTTGCTAATACCCCAGAGAAGAAAGCAAGCCCATGCAAAGCTGGAAGTTACCCAATTCCATCTATCCTATTTCCTTCAGACCAGCAACTCAGAATAGCAGAACTCTGAAACAGACTTGTAATGTTAGGACTTGTCTACATCCATGTTTTGTCACAGTTCAAAGATATTGGTTTTGGAAAAGAACATTTTCTGTTACCAGATCGCTACTTCCAGTATTTTTAGAACTCTATAATTCCATACATACATTATACATGTTTTCAAATATATGCATAGTTAAATATACATTGTCCAAATGTTTTGTTGTCAAATAGCTTTGATGACCTTAAACTTAAATATATAGATGAGGGGACAGGAAGGCCTTTGCTATTACATTTTATCCTTGTGCTTTAAAAGGATGATTATTTAGGCAAATTTCTATTAGTTTGACATTTCTTCAAACTAAATCAGGAGCCTCAAGTTGATAGAGCAGTGTTTTTGAAGGTTGCTGTATTTCCTCAAAGGCTGCTGGGCTGGAATATTGGACTTGGTAATTAGGAAAGTTTTAATTTTTTTCCTAAAGATTTTCAATGTAACATTTCTGGATTTATTTTGAATGCAAAAAGTTAGTTTCTAATGCCATCTTTTAATGAACTTTTTGTGCATATGTATAATTTCAAACATATGAAATATTTTAATGAAATCCATGTTTTTGCACTTTATGCACTCCAAATTATGTATATGCCACACTGCCTGGCAGCACCAAAACTAAGCTCTACATACTTTGGCACAGGATAAGTGAGTAAAGAATGATGCAAACATTTTACAAGCAACTCATATAACAAGAATTTGTGCTTATCTGTTTAATGAATGTAAAACCAAGCACAAGCTCTGTTCAATACATAGACACAGGGCATTTCCTGTACCTGCAGGCATGGGCAATCCCGGTAAGACTTCCTAGCAGAGCTTTCTCAAACAGATCTCTCCAAAGCTTAATACTTGTGCTGTGGTCCTGAGCTTAAGCAGCCAAACCCCCCGCACACACACAGAGCACTTGTTTTGGACTTTTTAAATAAATAAAAACAATATGCCCTAACCTGTGATTTGTCTTGATGATTGTTCGATGGTGTCACGGGCACATAGATGAGTAAATATCATAGCTATATCCTATTAAACAAGGCCAAAATGAATGAATCTAAGAGACCCAGCTCATGCTGAGTTATGAACCATCTCTCCCTATCCAGATTATCTATAGTCCTCATCTTTGTCCTGTACTGAACCAGCCAACATATTTACATGATTCAAGAAAGAATTCCATCAAGTGTTTGCTTATACTTGTGCTCAACAGCTTAAATTTTCTGGTGCTGAGAGCGTTAAATCATCTTAATTGGATATCTTTGTTTAGTCCATACCACTCGAATATTACAGAAAAAATGAACAGCATCATTAGTATTTGTTTCATTTTTAGCTATCTGTTTTATCAACAGTTGATGGAAAGATTAGAAGTCATAAAGCTGTAACAGTGACAAAAACCCCACAATCAATAAACTGATGCAAAACCAAAGGACTACTACTTCTTTTGGTCATTTTTGAATACTGGTCATTTTGCTTCATCTGATAAATAAAGTTTTTCACCCTGAACAACTATCAAACTCCAGGTATGCCAATACCCAATCATTTTGGAATTATAACTATTGACTGAGGAAAATAAAGGTCTCAGATTAATGTAAATTCTGCATTTACAGTTTATCAGAGCTGAAGAAACAATAAACTAATGATTGTCACCAGCCCATCAGTTTTGCCCTATTAGTGGAAGGGCATATGAAATCATGCTCATAAATACCTGGATTATAGTGAAAGCTCAGGGAAATAAAATTCTGTCTGAAAACAGAGGTATATCTCTCACCAAATAGTAATACTGTTTTTATTTTCTCTATGTGATTTATAATGTTCAGTGTTGCTAAAAAGTTATGGGAAAAAACCAAACAGGTATTTTTTAATAATATGGGTAATGCAGATGGATAATTTGACCATATCTGTCTATTTATTAATAAAATTCAGTTACAAGACTCCCTCATATGTTGCTTGTAGTCTGTTATGGAAAGTATTTTTGTTGCAGTAAGAACAGTACCAGCTGTTGTACTGTATAACATAAGAAGACAATAATAAAATAAAAAGATACTTGAATAACCTGCAATTAACATAAACTGAACCATTCAAAATTACTGAAAGTGAAGATGATTCTTTTGCTGTTCAGAATATTTTCAATACACTTTTCAAATTTTAAGTTTCTCACTTTTCTTTGCTTGTGTCTTTGTCAGGAACAGTAATCAAAATTACCCAAAACAGAACAAGATTTCTTATTGCATTTCTCAATAATAAAAACAAAAATATCTTAAGAATCATCTTTAATTTGAGGGTCCAGGCTGATTTCTAATCAAATTTTGAGTAGGTTAAGGATAGGTCAAAACCTGGGGTGCTTATCTACATATAGCTTCTGCTAATGGGTACACACCTCTAGCTATGAAACTGAGTGAGCTGGAGAACACACTGCTGTAAATTTGTTTGTCTAAATAGTCAAAATAGACATTACTAATATTCTAATTGGTCTTTCGAGGGCTTCAGATAAGCTCATAAGACTCTGAAATGCAATTGTCTGCAGTTTGAGCTATTCCTGAAAATCTTTGCTGAACCTTTTTAAATAAAAACCCCAAAAGTACTGAAAAATGAAAAGGAAAATTTGTCTTCTCTTTGGGAGCAAACCCAGATGATAGCCAATCATGCATTTATTTTTGGAATAGTGTGTGTGCTCTGGAAACTGGATTCTTTTATTTACAATTTAGCTAAATAAAATAAATACTAGTAAAGAAATTTAGAAAACTATTCTGAAAATATTGCCTTCCTCATACAATTAGGGGACGATATATGGGCCGTGGATTGTGACTGGATGCATGTTACAGAGAGCTACTTTTTCTATTTTTCCTGGATATATTTATTGTAAAGAAAAAAAAAGTCTTTCATTGTAATTCAGATGACTTCTATACATATTTTTCCCTACTACAAACTTATTTTGTAGTTTAGGGAGTTTCTTTGTGCATCACTTCTTTCTCTGCAAATGAGCATAATAAAATTTCCTTTCCTTATTTTACCTCCTTTTTCCTTTCAAACTAGAAAATATTTTAAACATAGATGCCTATCCACCTTTTGAAAAGACACATAATTTTTACTTTAACCCTCTATTTTCAAGAACAACAACAACAATAATTGAGAATCTATTATTTTGATCAGCAGTCAAAAAAAGAAAAAGCTCTTTATTCAGTTTGACTGTCTTCAGAATGATTTCTCCCTGAAATGGTGTCTCTAATAGGGGGTTTTTATTTATTTTTTTTCCCAAGATTTTCCTCTGGAACGTTTTTCCCCAATGAAAAGCTATCTGTTGGGCTTTTTTCTTCCTTTATTTGCTGGTGATTTATAAAAAACCAAGATGACTTCAGTAACGAGGGTCCCATACTACTGCAGATGGAAGAGATTATTCAGTTTTTAGGACATCGTTACTTGAGCAAATAGTCATTCAGCCTGAAGTTTGCCACAGTAATTATTGCTCATTATAAATCCCCTTTTGAGAACTACTGTTTTTTAATGACTTAATTTTTTACACCAGATCACTGTGCTTGGTGGGAATGGGGCACGTTGTAGGGAAAGGGTGGGCCTTTAAAGGTCTGGCACTGCAGGTGCCCCTGCTCTCCTCTGAGGAAATCTGGGAGCAAGTCCCCATGTTTGACTGTGGGAAATGTGAGAGGTATGTGCCTCCTGGGGGGTGGGTGAGTGCCCCAGGTGATGGGGGACACTGGGCAAGTGGGATGGTGCCCTCTCCTCTGTGGGGCTGGACCTGCGTGCTCAGTACTGGTGGTGTGGTTGCAGGTGAGGAGGATCTTCAGTATCCCAGGGGCCCCCAGGGATAAGGGAACCATGGCAGCTCTTGATGATTTTCATAGGGTATTTATAATGCTTCTTTGTATGCTTAGTATTCCCCTCTAATGCTTACTGATACAGCACTCGCAGTAACTTCTGGATGTAATGTGGTGGCAAATACAGGGGCCAGGCTTTTTCACTTCCACATAAGGTACAATGTTGTGCCGTGTTTTGCTTGGTGCACTTCAGTTTTCTTACCTGTAAGCTGCTTTTGTGGTCTGAATGGCTGTTCGTTCTCACAGCAATGTGGAGTAATTCCAGAAGTGAAGTTCTGCCGTTGACTGCACATTTATGAAGGTTGAAATATATTTAAACTGCAGTTCAGTATTTCTTTTCCTATCTGAGTCAGTATAGTCCTCTGAGAGAAAAAGAAAAAAAAAGTCACAATTTGTATGTAACGCTTTATTTCTTTTCTGTAGATGCTACGGCTGTTTACAGCTCTGGTGTGTCAGTGAGGCTATGGAACTATGACAGAGGTATTCTAGTCCTATGGAAGTACTTATTATTTATTTAATTAATTTTTTTTTCTTCCCTCCTTGTCAATTGTGCCAAAGAGAACCATGCCTCAGCTTCTCTTTCAGATGCTCTTTCTGCTTCCACAATGTGGGTGTACCGCTGGTCTTTTGATGAGAGAGTTTGCAGGAGCTTCCTGCTGCTTAGATAATGGAAGAGACTTGTTAACATAGCTGTTTCTGAGAGAAAGGCTGAGGACGATTTACAGTCTGAAATATACTCTGAATAGTCATATAATGCAAGATGACTGTGGGTTTTGATGGATCTGATACTGTGCTTGAATTGTTAAGGGCAATTTTGCTACTGATTGAGGAGAGGAAGCTTTGCTTTTTCATGTGAAACAGAGAGGTCATTATATAACTATTCCCAAAATTTCACATTTATCACCTTTAGTATATTTGTATCATTTTTAAGTGGTGTACTCACTGCAGTTTTTGCTTTAATTTCTAAATAACACTTTCCTTAGGTGTAGTACTATTTTTAAAACACTTATTTGTGCCTAATTCATAATATACAGAAATGGCACCATAAGGGAGTCCAAGTATACAAAATAAATTTATCAGTAAGAATAATTATTGTAGTACTTATTAAAATAGGCGGCAATTCATCCCTGTATTAGCATTCTTTTATACTTCAAATTTTAGTAAATCCCATTATGTGGGTTAACAGAGAGCCACTGAAGGCAAGGGAGTTGACTGTATTTACATAATGTGGATACCTACTTACTTTTATGAATATCTTTAAAACCCCACAAAACTAAACCCCACCTTTTTGAAACAACAGATTTTAAAGCCTACGTATCCAGATAGGGTAGTTTGAGAAATAAGAGGTAGAAAATTTTCCTTTTATTTATTATTTATAGTGAATTAAATTAACTTCTTATTGTGGAACATCTTTTATCCTGAGGATCTTTCTTCTTCTCTCAAGACAGACAAATAGACATTAAAAAGACATATGTATAGTTAAAATTTAAGTCACAGAGGTTTAGGCAAAATTGAAACAAGTGCAGATGTTTACAGATCCTTGCAACAAAAGCTTTACTCCAGTGCAGCTAAAGACATTAATTAGGGAACTAGATGTAGACAACTGTTTCCATGGGAGAGATGTGTATAATAACATGCTTCTATCTCTCTGCATCATATGGTGGAAGAATTTCAGATTCTGTTGTTCCCAGTTACAAGAGAGGAATGCTAACGGAAGGTGTTCATAGGACAGTGTGTTTACATCCTTCCTAAGGCTGACTCTTCAGGTCAAAATGTAGAAAAAAGGAGGCATACATAGGTCAGTCTTTTACTGTGGTCGTACTATTGAAGATGGAACTTTTTTTTTTTTGTTTAATGGAGATGTTTTGGCTAGTAACTTAACAGTCAGTAGAGAGAAAGCAACCTCTTTAGATGGGATGGTTCACTGCAGTTAAGATACAGTGCAATGAACAATTATGGATATAGCAGCCTTGATTTCAACAGAAGAAAAATCAAACTTTGAAATGGAGTGAAAGGAGTGGGTGTGAATGTGTGGGAGACACAGGTGAACAGAGTTTTTCACTCATGAATTTACATGCATAAACTCACAAAAACATTCCCAGTATAATGATATTTTTATTAAAGGAGCAAAATGAAAGGCTGAGAGTAATGCCAGTTATCAGAGAAAGGGATTAGATTCAGTGTCAAGAATATTTTAAATGTCACCTACTTCTGTTTAAGGAAAAAAAAAAGTTTCCATCTGTTCATTGCTTAATTTACTGCTTCTTTTATATATCAAGGCTATTGCTTTCTTTCCCAATATTTATGTATAATATATACAATCCTGGCTGAAACGCTGTAAAAATCTGAAAATGTATTATGAAACATTCCTCAGTCTACTATATCAGCAAGATGCAATATACATGCACACATATGAATGCTAATCTTTTTGAGGCAGATTACTTCTTTGGCACTAGAGGCATGAGTAAGTGTTGTTGAGAACAAGTAAGGGCTTCTCAAGTGTATCCAAAGGGCTACATCATATGCATTCAGGGAAGTTCAAGGAAGATAGCTTTGACAAGTGTTTAATGCTGGAGAAAACATGTTTCATTCATGTGAGTGGGAGTAAGATACCACTCTGTTGTTGTGTAAGCATGACAAAACCAACAATTTATGTTAATTTGTTTACACTGGTGGGGAATGAACTCAGCTGAGAGAATAACAAGACCATGGCATCAGAGCTGTTGTATTAGTACTCAGAAAACAATTATGAAGGAAATGTAGTAGTTGAAACTTTAACGCTGAATTATGGTCCAGAGTTCTGGAATTTTCTTTTTGCCTCTGTTATTTTCTTAAAAATTTTTGGGGGTAAACTGAAAAAATAGAACAGTTTTACTGTAAAAGTATCTTATCAGTAAATCATGACAGATGTTAAAAATTCAATTTAAAAATAATATTATTTGAAAATAAGAACTGCACTAAGAAAACAATGAAATCTATGGAAACTAGTAAGTATGTATCATACTTATTCTCAAAAAAAAAAAAAAGTGTAACTCAATGTTGTGAAATGACACTCCATTATTATGCCAAATTAAGAGTTTTCTTTTAAAACTTCCCTGAACTTAATTTGATAGTTCTTGGTAAACCAAACAACCCCTCCTACTAAGATGATGACTTGTTAGATGGCATTTGTAAAACTGAGGGCTAATCTAGGTATGCCAGCCCAATGGTCTTTAGCCAAGCCTGTCAGATCTCACTATGAGTTTTGTTGACAGCCTTAACCCAATGGCATCTTTCAATGAGGATGTAAAATCATGTTCTGTAACTAGCTCAGCCAGGTCCAGTCCTCAGAGCCCCTGAGAGCCCTCTCACAGCTTATTCTGAGAAGAATCCTGATGCTGCCAAGGTCCTGGCTATGCCACTGAGATTAGCCCAGTGATATCTTCCAGACAAGGAAAATCTTCAGAGCAGAAGCATTATCTACAACTCAATCATTTTTTACTGTTCTTTCCTGAGTCCAATCTGAATCATTTTTCCACTCCAGCTTCACATTTCCTCTTACATAATGTTTCCTTCCTGTCCTAAATTTGTACCTGATCAAGTAGTTACTGTGAATATAAAACGTTAGTACAGTTTTGCAGGACTTTTCTTCAGCATTAAATCACCAGATATCCCTAACAATGCTTGCAACCCTAAATATACCAATTTCTGCTGGTTTCAGACAAAACTTAATGAAGTATAAACTGAGAACCAAGCCAATGGTAGAACAAAACCCTAGTCTAGATATAGAATTATACTTCCATTAGGAAAGGGGCATGTTTATGGCTAGAACTGGGCTTCATAAATGACTGGTCTAGGAAGCATTAATAAAGGGAAAAAAATAAAAGTAGTGATCTTTCTTGCTTTCTTACCTTGTCATTGCCTCAACTGGTTATGCTGTAAGTTTATTGCTGATCTTTATTCCTTTTTTTTTTTCCCTAGAGCTGTGGCCAATTTTGAGAAAGAAAAATTAAAAAAATTAATTCCTCCTGGTAATTTTATCATTAGTTTCATTTGAGGGTATATATTTCATTCTCATTTTTATGCAGGTTTATTCAGTCTTCACTTTTGTCTTATTCAGTTATCAGAAAACTGGCAACAGTTTGAGAATTAAGTAGTACAAGACTTCTTTGCATCATATCATGCAGAATCCTGAATTAATGTTGCTGGCATATTTCAAAACTACCTAGAAATTTTTCTTTATGAGAAAAGCTGCCCTGTAGTCCTGTTATGTGTTCCTTTCCCTGACAAATTCTGTCAAAAAAAAAAAAGGAAGAAAAAAACACCACAAACTCCAACAATAAAAACCAACTTTTTTCCAAACTTTTTGCTTCCAATTTAAATGAAGATGCTTTCACACCAAACTTACAATTTTATTTTCCTTCTTTTAGTTGGGCAGTTCAAAGGCCCAGACAGATCACATATGAAGGGAACTACAGTTATTAGTGTGATGAGAAAAGTAAATAGAGTGAATAAGACAGAGCTTGTGGATAGTCATAGAGCTAAGCAGTTATTTTACATTATTTACATATATTATATTGGATCATTTGACAAATGTTCCTATAATGTTGATATTTGCATGTTCTTTTAGAGTAATGTAATGCAATTAGTTAAGACAAATTAAACTGAAATACTGCTTTGATGTTGCCGTAAATGTGTATATCAACAAATGGGAGGAGAAGTTTCAAAGGTCTGTATGAATGTGTCAGACTTCCTGTATTTTAATGAAAATTTTATCCAAACTGTAAAATAATAAAATCTTAAATTATTGTTTGAGAAATGTGTGTGCTGCGTGTGTGTTCAAGTGACTGGTATGGGATGAGAGTGGGGAGGGAGGGGAAGAAAGACTTTGGATATGCACAGGTATTTCGAATAGTTTAACATACTCAGTGGGAGCCAGAGTTGACAAACAGTAAATCCTACTGCCAATGGCTGTTTCGTTCCTTTGTGTTCATTGGTTGTCTACAAAATTTGCCTTTCTTATTAAAATGTTTCAGTACCAACTTATTCTCATATCAATACTGAGCTTTGCACAAAAAGATATTCACATTCTGAGTCGGGATTAAAGGGAGGGCAGGGGCAGGTGATTTTATAGCACAGCTGTCTGCTACAGGCTGCCTGGCCTGGAAGACCAAGCTGATGAAGCCCCCTAGAGACGGATAGTCATGGCCTTATGTTTTAAAGCATTGGCCCTCATCAGGGATTTCAACTACACAGACGTCTGTTGGAGGGACCACAGCAGGGCACAGGAGGTTCCTGGAACGCATTCATGAAAACTTCTTTCTTCAAGTGATAGAGATAAGAAGAGGTGCTGTGCTGGACCTTGTTCTCACCAACAAGGAGAAGGTTGGGCTTCAGTTGGGCTGCAGTGACCATTAAACACTATAGGGAAGGGGTACCATCCAGAGGAACCTTGTCAGGCTTGGTAAGTGGGCCTGTGCAAGCCTCATGAAGTTCAAGAAGGCCAAGTGCAAGATCCTGTACCTGGGCTGGGCAATCTCAAGCACAAGTACAATCCAGGTACAGAATGGAATGAGAACAGCCTTGGGGAGAGAAACTTGTGAGTGTTTGTGGATGAAAAACTCCATATGACTTGGCAATGAGCTCTTGCAGCCCAGTAAGCCAACCTTATCATAGACTGCTCAAAAGAGGCATGGGAGGTGATTTTATCCCTCTACTCTGCTCTTGTGGGACAACATCTGGAATGCAGCTTCCATCTCTGGGGCCCCAAACACAAGGAATATGTGGACCTGTTGCAATGAGAGCCCCTAAATTGACTACAGGGCTGGAGCACCTCTCTTATGAAGACAAGTTAAGTTGAGACTGTTTGTCCTGAAGAAGAAAAAGCTCCAGGGAGACTTTATAGCAACTTCTGGTACCCAAAGGGGGGCTAAAAAAGGGCTGAAGAGAGACTATTTACAAGACTGTGCCATGACAGGATAAGGGAGAATAGTTTCAAACTGACAGTGTGTAGGTTTCGATTAGATATTTGGAAGAAATTCTTTACTCTGAAGATGGTGAGGCACTTGGAACAGGTTGCCAGAGAAGCTGTGAATGTCCTGTCTCTGGAAGTGCTCAAGACTAGGCTGCCTGGGACTCTGAGTAACCTGGTCTAGTGGAAGGTGTCCTTGCCCATTGCTTAGGGGCTTGAGACAAGATGGTCTTTAAAGTCCCTTCCAACGCAAACCATTCCATGATTCTATGATATATAAATGATAATTTTATTGATGGTTTAGCTATTGAAGAAATATATAAGTTGTCATATGTTTTATATGCTCAGTAATACATGGATGACAATAACAAATTATGTAACTGAATTTTGCATTTTTACATGTGAAACTGAAATATGTATGAGGTGCATAAATGTTTTTAGTAAGTAACTTTGAGTCAACTTTAAATTAGTTTTAAAAAGTAATTTGATTAACTATGATAACAAAAAAAATTCTACACTAAAGCTTTCCCTTCACCTCATGTCTGTAAAAGGTCGTAGATCCCCTTTGATCACTTTCACAATGTGTTTGTACTGGAACTGTGGTAATCTTTCTGTTCTGTTCAGTGCATTAGCTTTTTTTTTTTTTTAGTTTCTTTTAGCTTTTTAATAGAGTGGAATAGTAACCTTCCATAGTTTATATTTACTATTCTACTCCTTCATGGTCTTGGATAGCCTGCTAAATCCAGGAAGCAATTTTCTGTATGACTGAAGTATTTCTTAAGTGTCTGCTGGGAAGTTTTTTTTCTGTGCAGTATCTGGTGTTACTGAAGAAAAGGTATGAATCAAAGCTGATCGCTTTTCTACAATAGCACTGCCATTCTTGTGTGGCTGTGTACTGAAGGATAAAAGTTTGGATCACAGAGGATCTGTGGAGCATTATGTCCCATTCCCTAGGCAGTTACCCACTGAATATGTCCCAGAATTAGGGTCAAAGGTGCCTCAAACAACTAGCCTGATGAGTTGACCTTAGGGAACATGACTTAGATTCTGAAAAAGGCTGTCAAGTGCAAAATGTTCTTGAAGGAATCATTTGAGCTCAAAGAATAGTCCTTTGTTTCACTTGGAAGTTTCCAAGCGGTCTTAAGAAATACTGACTGGCAAAATGTTATGTGACCAAGAACAGAATGTTTTTTTATTATTTTTGTTTATTTTGGTTGTGGGTTTTGTTTGGGTTTTTTTATCCACCAAGTGATTAAGTCCATAGCTAATGGTTTTAAGTAGCTGTAATGAAGATCTGGGGCAGCCTTTCTGTGGCATTATTTGGGTAATAGACAGATGCATTAAAGACCCTGTTCACTAAAAAAGTATTTAAAAGTGGAAGTGTCACTAGGAAAGACTTCATGACTGCATTTTTGTTTGTGTTGAAAATTATGAGCAGGTAACAGAAAAGGAGTGAGCCTGTGCAGAGTGGTGGGGTTACTCTGATGACACGAGTATGTGTACACCATTGGTGCATCTTGATGCAGCCGGTTCAGGCTAAAGTGTGCTCAGAACTGTGTAGTACATGGTGAACTGTAGCGCCAGTGTGCAACTCTATCACTAAGAGCACTAGTACAGCTTAAGTATGCTTTCAACAAAGTTTCTTAACTTTATACAGATGCCTTACATACTTTGAGTCTGCTGTGGTTAAATCTGTGGTAACCTGTAATATCTGAAAGCAGACATACTTCACAGCTGCCTTAGAAAACAGTGAAGTGGGTTTCTGGATCCATAAATACTTTCCCCTTTCTCTCCTTTTTAACTAGCTATTCTTCCTTGTGTTATTTTATGTTCCCCCCCCTACTTAAAGAAGTAAAAAACTCTGCTTTCCATTTATTTATTTATTAAACGGGATTATTCGTTTCACTGAAAGATTGGCATATCAGGCACAAAGTACTTGGAAATTCATCACTGATAACTCTGCAAGCCATACAGATCTTGTGTTTGTTTTTGTTGAGGTCTTACCATGGGACTAAGTCTAAAGCTAACAAATTAGTAGGGTTTAGTATTCTCACTACTGCTGTGTATGCAAAATATGATATCCCACTGCACTCAGGAGAGAGCTCTGATTTTGTAAATTCTTTAATGCTCTGCTAGCTTTGATGTAGAAGGGTAAATCAAACTGACAGTTATACTCAGCAAAAGTTTATTACCATTTGTAAACCAAATATTTTATTAGTGTCAAGATCTTTTTTCCTCTCTCTCTCTTGTTGTTGTTTTTGTTTATTCTTCCCTCCTATTTGACTCAACAGGTCATTATTCAGCAGAAATGAACATTTCTAACCAGAAGCACTGAATGTCTTCTGTTGTGGCTCTGGGTGCAATAATTTGAAAGACACCTGAAGCACACATTATCATAAAAACAAGCAGAAAGAAACCAGTGTGAAGAAATGAAAAAATAAAGTTGAAAAATCTCTGAGTTGACATGTTTTCTCATCATCGTTACCAGTACTGTGCTGTCTGTCAGCTGGAGAAATCTCAAAGCCCTGGCAGTAGCATTAATTTAATCCTATGGTAATTTATGTGCCACTCAAGAAGGGGTCTTTTTTTAACATGAAGAAATTACTCTGATTATATAATTGAATGGCAGAATTCATTACTGGGAAATGCCACCTGTGGAGAAAGAGTTGCTCTAAATCCATTTTTACTATGGAGTAGCAGATTAGTGCAGCATATGTCACTCAAGAAGCCATCATGAAAATTATAGATGGAATAGACCCAATAAGCTATGTAATCCATCCCCATCAGAGTATGATTGTCCTTTATAATGTATTTTGTATTGCCAATGCAATATGAAATGGCTCAGATGATGAGTATTTAGCTGCTTTTATAGGAAATAAATTAAATGACACTATACTGATCGTAGGTTCTGACTGTGGCTGCTAGAAAAGTATTATTAACACTGGGATTAGCTGGTATGTTTTCAGTGTAGTGAAGATCAAGATAAGTTTCAAATATTCTGTATAATGCCTTCTGAACCAAAAGAACAAGGAAATATTCACTTCTTCCAGTAATTAAGCCCTAATAAAAAGTAGTAATACCACTGCTGGGCCAGCAAATAGGAGGAGTAAAGAATAGCAATTTAACATGTCAAGCACTGCAGGCATGGATTTTTTCCTATTATTTTTAAAGAGATTAATTCTGTAAAACATATTGCCTTTTACAAAGGTACATAATGGCAAGTCAGAGTAGGAGTTATGGCTGCAAAAATTAAAAATAATACTATTGGAAAGAAATTTCCCTGTCCCTAAGCTAGAGTTTATAGTCAGTGTCCTTGTGGGTTTTTTTATACAACCTACTACATAAAAAGGTGGGGGTATACTTCACCACCATCATTTAAAGAAAAATAAAAACCCAGAAGTCACAAAAGTATTCCATAAACTATTTCTAACTCATAGAGTTAAGAAATGTTTATCCAAATGGAAATAGTACAAAAGGGATGTCAGGGGCTTGTGGGGAAAGACCCCATTTAGAGGCAATCATTCTTTCACTCTTTATAATGCTTACTTTGGTTTGTAAAGTCTTTCTTCCCTGCCTCATCCAGGAAATCTTAATACTTCTATTTTTAATTATGCTGCAAAGTTTCAGAATGCTGAAAATATTGCTGCAAGACCCACTACTCATAGTCAAGTACGACGCACATTGTTTTGAGAGAGCATCTGAGATGCAGAAATCTTTGTAGCTTGGTCCAATACGGTTAGAAAGGCAAGGACTCTGGGTTGATAGGCAGGATACTGCTACTTATAGTCTTGATACTGCTGTCATATAGTCTTGACTTAGTCAATATAACTAGTTGGCAAGAAAAAGTGCTAAACAGTGGTTCTGAGCTCAAGATTACCATGATAGTTAATAGATTATGGAAAAAATCCCTATGCTACATGCATTCAGAAATATGAAATATGGAGTACAGGGTAAGACCTGAGCATCTTCACAAAAACCGAAGAGAGTGTAAAAGTAGAATAATCTGAACCACTAGTGCTTCTGGTTAGATTTACACTTTTATTTATCCCACTGGACTGAACAAAATAGTCCTTATTAGTGCCCTTTTCAATACTACCTTTACTAAGAGTAGTATTGAAAAGCATCTATTTTTTAATGACATTTGTGAATAATTTCAGAATATGAAAAAGGAGATGTAGAAATATTGTTTTGACAGCTTTAAATGAAGCATTTTAATGTTCTTTTTACACAGCTATACTTTTCATTTAAGTGTGACCAAAATTAAAAAGGAGGCTAAAAAAATCCATTAACTAAGCTGGCATTAAACAAAACACTTCATTTTCAGTTGAGCAAAATGTTTCATTGCACCTGAAACATTTTTTCCCCATTTAAAATAACATAAAGTTTCTGAAAATCCTTGTTTGTCAAGTTTTTTTCACTTTCCACAAAGCCTCAGTTTTTTCAGTTCAATGGAACTTGATTTTTGGTCTCCAGTAATTTTAACCAGACTGTAAAACCCATTAAGTGGCCAATAATACAAGTAATTTTTTTTTTTTTTAACCTTTAACATGTTTCATAAAATTATTATCTCAATTCATGCTGCTTCTCTCACTCAGAATTGAAGGAAAATGTGATATATTGCACTTCTGTAGTGCTTTTCTCTAAGTTCTGTAACTCTAAGGTAGTAATCATCCAAGCCCTGCTGTTAGATAAGTACCAACTGCACGTTTTACAGATTGAAAAATTGAGTCAGAAGGAAACAGAAACTATAGTCCAGGAGAGATCAGTTTATATTTTATCTTTGCATAGTGTGAATATCCCCCTTAATTTCTGCAGTTTCTCATTGCACATTTGAAAAGAAAGGGTATGAATCTAATGTTACAAACTAGCATGAAGAAAATACAGCAATAGAGGTCAGGTCTCATAAGTCTTGTTGCTTTTAAATCCCAGATCAAACTGGAAAATAAACTTTATTTTAAACTATGCCACAGTGCACAGATTGGTGGTATAAGTCATGAATAAAAAGTCAGGGTCACTTTTTACAGTTATTTGTTGAGAAACTTAAGATTCTGGCATACAGTTGTATTTTGAATAAATTTGCTTATATTATGAGGCATACAGCCTCAAAACTTGAGAAAAACTAAGTCATGGAAGCAGATAGTAATAAAATCCAGTACTGAAAAAAGCCTGCCACTTCAAAGGCAATTAGCTTGTCGATCTTTTTCACCTAGAGGCACAAAAACAATGCATCTGTCACTCTTAGAGTGGCTTATAGTAATACTGGTTTTGGAAACTCACTTTATTTTTGCCAATATTCATAAAATTTTTAAAGTGAAGGAGAGCAAACTAAGATAATTCAGCTGAATAGTTCTACTGAACTGTTTCATAATTTTGTTCTATTGTTTTCTTTTAAAAAGGAGGGCTTTGAAGCTAATCTGTGACAATGCAGTAAAAATATCAACTCCAGCCTCCTGGTGATTTTTTTAGTACTAGAAAAATATTATTCTTTATTTTTGTGGTGTCTGTGGTAAAAGTTTATATTGCTACTCATGACTGCTTATAATGATTTTATTCAGAACACTTGAGCTATCAAGAGTAATTGGTGTAATCTGTACTGTCAGCCTACTGGAAAAATTATGACCAGTTGCTTCAACTCTATAAACCAGTGCAAAATAAAGGGCCAAATGGCTATTAGTGAGATACTGGCCATAGGCACTTAAAAGGGATGCTTATAGCTTTAGGTGTCTTCACAGTATAAAAAAAATGGTGCCTCTAAAAACATTGTATTTATGTAGAATACACAAACACATTCAAATATATAGAAGTGTGTATATATATAAAAATAAAAAATCATTAGTGCAAAGAGGGTTCCTCTGGCAAATTTTTATAGTATTGTATTAATTTGATAAGATCATCTTCCCATAGCAATTCACATTATACAGGACCATAATTTTTAAAAACTCTAAGTACATATTAATGCTTCAGACACTCCCTAGACTTGGAAGACCTTGGTCTTATTGGTGGACAGATGTGACACCAGCTCATAATCTTGGAATCTAGGCATGGCCCTCTGTTTCATACATTATTTGAAGGCCACAGTGGGAATGAAAGACTGAGACTGTGAAAAAACAACAAGGAAGTTTATCATAAATTGAA
Source organism: Grallaria varia (assembly GCA_013396735.1). Classification (NCBI taxonomy): domain Eukaryota; kingdom Metazoa; phylum Chordata; class Aves; order Passeriformes; family Formicariidae; genus Grallaria; species Grallaria varia. Next base: position 19,765 of record VWZG01000563.1, read on the forward strand.
AAGACTGGCAAAATTCTGAGGGAATTTGTTCCCTTGCATTTCTGAATTCAAACTAATGGAATTATAAGTTTTGATGACACTTCAACCTAATATCATTGTATCTAGTTTCATTTTGCTTAGGGTTTCTTACTATGCATGTTCTGGAATTCAAATATTCAAGTGTATGAGGATTCCTTGTGGAATATTGACTTCCAGTTGTTTCAAAAATATGTTGTTGAAACAGCACCCAGATGCTTAAACTACAGAAATTATTCATTGAAGTTGCTGTGTTTCACCTTCGAGCATAATAATGGAATAGTTGAAATTATGTGAGAGCAGTGAAACAGAATCCAGAATGTCTGGAAAAGACAGTTTCCTCTTAGAGATGATCTGAACACAAAGGGTAGCCTTTTAGTGGATTTGGAGGAGCTAATTGCCTGCTGAGATTAGAGTAAAACATAAAGCAGAATAAAAGTGTTTGCAGGCTATAATGGAAAGTTTGCCATTTGATCTAGTTCCAAATCAGTATCTACCACTCACCCTCAATTCTGCCTCTCCCAGCAACTGTCAACAAAAGCAGCTCTCCCAGAAATGACATCATTTTCTCAATTCAGAAATCCTATCTTTAGTTACTTATTTGATGTTAATGGAGATAACAGGAGTTGTCCTTACTTAGTAGATGTCATTGCATAAAAAAAAAAGCAACCAACCAAAAAAAAAACCCCAAACCAACCCAAAATAAACGAAACCAAAAAAACCCACAATAAAAAAATGGGAGAGATTATTTAAATATGTCTCCAAAAGGTTGCTCCACCCCATCACCATCCTGCATGTGTTTATTCTTTTCCCATTGTTCCTTAAGTATAAGTTTTCTAGCTCCTTAGAAAAGGTTTCCTCAAGAAGTAAAAAATACCCTTTAAGGGAAGCATAATACTTTTGTTTATATTTAAAATTTATAAATATCTACATACAAAAGCATGTCCTTCAAAGTGCAAAAAAATCTATAAAAGGTGACTTAGATGGCTATTTTTGTACTTGACTTGTATTGCCATACATCAGTACATCAGTATAATACATATATAACTAGAATGATTTTCTAATTGTTTTAATTCTGAAACAGGTTCTTTGCTTCAGTATTGCCTTCTGTCTAAACTTCTCCACTTCTAATGCAATTAACAATTTACTCTCTTATTTGTCAAGTTCTGCTTGAAGGTTGTTATAGTTCTTAAATGATTTTACTTCTTGGTATTAATCTTTAGTAAGTATGAAGGTTGGTTTTGGACTCTCTGGAGGTGTTCACCAAAATGAAAGAATACCTGGCTGTCACTTACCTAGCTCTGGTGAGAGCTGTATGGTTTGCCCAGTAGCAGAGGCCAGATGTGAGCAGATGCTGGAAAGAAACCAACAGCCAGTGATGTTCTGAGACTACTCTTTGGTCAAGATTGTGCAAACTGGCAGATTGAAAATTGTCCAGGAAAGGTTTCCATCATTTTCCCCTAGGCCTTTTTTTTTTTTGCCCTTCTCATAGGCACATGGACCTTTTCATCCACCACTTCAAAACATCATGGTTCAGTGACTTTGTAAGTGACTATGTAAGCCTATCTCAAAGAACCAATTCCTCAATGTTGCAAAGCCCTCAGCTACTCATTCACTGTTCTGCTGTCTGATTTTGGCTGGAAGCTACTTCAAATGCTGAGGAAAAAAAAACCAACCAAAAAAAATAAACAACAAAAAAACTCCAACAAACTTTAGTCTGTGTTTGGCCTGCATGTATTGTAAAATGTACCTCACAAATACAGTTTGTCAGAGCTGGATGATATAATGTTACTTGCCCTCTATAAACTACATAAAACCTCACTCTGTTGCTCTAATGCAAAGGAAAAACCATAATCACTCCTAGAAAGACTAGGTATTGTCTTAATAAATGTATTTATTAATTAGTGCATTTTTCCTTGATCAGAAAGGGAAGGCTAGACTTTTTTTTTTTTCTTCCCCCACAGGCATAGCACCTATTAGAGATCCTCCTGTTCCCTGGACCTTATTTTCCAGTTATTCTTTAAGGCTTTATTCTTTCAAATCTTTATCTCAGAAAATGAGCAAGACATAATTGGAGTCAGAGAGAAAGAGAATCTTCAATCAATGGAGATGTACTGTAGCAACAAAATAAAATAACCTTCCAAACAACTTCAAAAATACAAAGGAAATATTTGAGACCTTTGCTCTTCTCCTAATTGATCGACTGCAATAAGACAGGAACAACAGGTCTGTTAAACATATATATTCAAATACTTTTAATGGAAACATTTCATTCTATCCACATAGTGTTAAGTAAGAACTTTCTTGAAAAAAAGTAATGAGAACTAAAGCTGTAGTCAGCTGTAGGTCAGGGAGCAAACTCTGATGAACAAGTCTCTGCAGACTTTCACAAGCAGTACAAACCTAAAGTTCATGTATGTGTTGGGATCAGGCAACTTTTGTAGACAGATGACTTGTTAAAGATGCAAAAATGTGCTGAAATGCAGCATAGTTTTAAGGATGAGTTCACTAGAAGGTGAAATCTTTTGAAAGTCTTGGACCAAAGTTAAAAATTGTTAATGAGTGTTTTCAGGTTTCCCCCACAATTCACTGTGCATCTGCAGTCTAAATATTTAGGGGTGATCTCCTTTTGTTTGACATTGAGGCTTGAAAATATTGCAGAGGATGGGGAGTTGATGTGGTGTTACAGAAACTCTCTCTATGCAAAAAAAAAAAAAAAGACACACCTTAGAAAATCGTTGTTGCTTTTGTGCCTCAGTTTCTGTTTCTATAAAATATTCTGTCTCAGAGGGATTCCAATGCTTTAATCCCTTGAAATCAACATGTATTTAGACTTGTACTTGAGGACACCTAAAGTGCAGCATTTAGACAGGCAGCAGCAATGTTTTAGCCCAAACAAGGCCCCATAGTGCGTGAGCCACGTGGAGCGCCTAAATGCACCTCCTTGTCCTGACCTTGCAAGGATATCGAGAACTTCAAATAGAAGAGATGTTGCTGCAGCCTTTTCAGGAAGAACACTGACTTAATATGCCTCCCAAGGGCAGGTATGAGTTGTAACTTTGTAAAACTAAGTTGACTGTTCTGAGATGTGTGGCTTCAGAGCATTGCACTGAAGGCAAGTCATATCCTGGCACCGGTATGTGTGGAATGTAAGTAGAAATGTGTATTCCAGTTTACTGCTTGGCTTACATTCCTCAGGCAGAATAAATATACAGGTACTGTGGCTTGTGCAGCCTTTGTGAGGGACAGAAAGGAGCACTCCAAGGTACCATTCTTTCACCCACACCTAAATGACTATAAGTCATTTACTTGCATTAGTCAAGGAGAGGGTTCTGTTTCTTAAGTGCTAGACTCATCTCACAAGTTAGTAGATTGTTTAGTCCTTCCTTGACTTGGCAAAGAATGTCTATGCGAGTGCTGACTTGCTGATTGTCCTACAATGACCAGTAGGAGATGGTGTCAGATTCATATGAAAAAGTATCTGGTTATAATTTTTTGTAAAAGAATCTGGCATTTTGAAGGATTTGGAAATCATAGGAAGGGACTGACAGAGGATAATGGCAAATTGATTAAGATTTTTGTTTAAAAGAACAAACCCACAATTTTAGTATGAGATATGATCTTTGCTATGTATGCTACCTCATATTGTTGCTCTGTAGTAAATACTAAAGCATGTTGTATCTTAGGATTTTCAGCTTAGATTCTTAAGCAAGGTAATGTGAAAGATATTCTTTTTAGTATTTTTTAATTCATGCAAACATTACTTGGCTGCATAAATGCCTACTGAAAACTGAAACAAAAAAGGACAAATTCTTAAGTGAGGAATTTATATGCTTGAAATATTTGTAGCAGAATCTTTGCACGGTCTCCTCTTTCAGCTGATTTTTATGTGTACCCAAAACACATCTAAAGCTGCAGAAAGTATTTTGATAAATTTATCTGAGATTGCATCATGGCTTGCAGTTCTTGTCCTGCAAGCCCATGAGTAACTTTCTTCTCAGTGTAGAACTTTGAAGTTTAAAAAATAATAATAATTAGGATGTGTATATTTTTTTTAACAAACCCTACCCTACAAGTCTGCATACAGCAGGATGCAAACTGATTTCCTGTCTCTCAGATTCAGGCCCTCATAATGCCAGTGTCATGAGTGAAATTATCGCTCAACAGCTGCTGGCAGGAAGTTCTGAATACCAACTCTAATTAACAACTTTATTTTTAAACAGTGTCAAGATTGTGAACAATTCTCTGGCATCTGGAGAAAAAAAAAAAAAAGTGCATTTGTTTGTTTTTTCATATTGGAGTCTTAAGTAAAAGAACCTTCAATACTTTTGACCAAACTAGTAAATTCCATCAAGACTCCTTCATTTAAGACAATGACCAGTACTTTGAGGAAGTACTTATGGAAGTTATTTCCAAGAGCACTATAAAATGCATTGCTGTCTATGAGTGATGATCTAAGATGAAAAGGTTCAGAGGATGAGGCTTACCAACAGAAATAATCTATTGAAAGGACTAGAAAGGTCTGGGACTTGCATCACTGCAAGCAGGTAACTTCTTTTCTCCACATGATTCATTAGTCAGGTACATTGCAGTCAATGGCTGTGCAAACAGCAAGTGGATCTGATATCTCAGTGCATGGCCACCCCAGTGAGAGAACACCACCTGAGGAACCCAGAGCAATGGCAACTTTTGAGACTCTTCTCACTGCATATGACATACATGTACCTTCATATGGAGGCCTTGCAGTAAAATAGTCTATAATCCCCATAATCCCACAATTGCTTTTCTGTGCTATTGAGTGTGAATTATTGCAACTGGAGCTACTGTTTCAGAATTGGTCTTCAGGGCTGAATGTAAAGCAGCAATTAATAACAATTAGGTAGAATTCATATTTTTTTTTCCTAACATTGGCACAGAGAGTTCAGAAGAGCCAAACTGATTAAAATACAGCCAATCTTACAGATACTGTGTAAAGTATAGAAAGGATAGCGCTTTCACAGAGCGGTGCTGGTCTGTGGAAATCTGCATGACCTGGAAGTCCAAGTATCTCTTTTTGTGCCTAATTCCTCATTTAAAATATTGCAGGAAACAGACAAGCAAGATATAAAAATCTTTACAAAGATTTCTTTTTGTCTCTTTGATAGGGTGAGAAGCTAGAGTAATAAGAGAACACAGTAGCGGAGTTTAAAATATTAAGTGACTGCTGATTTTGTGCATGTTACCACTCATTTCTGAACGTACTGATCGGGGCATTAATGCCAGTGTTCCCAGTGATGCAAAGCAGAAAGGCTTCTGTCTGTATCACATAATCTTTCTACTTTGTGGAATTCCTAAGAACGAAACCAAACCAAAATCCATCAATAATTAGACCACTGATGTCAAAACAGAAATACTTTGAGGTAAGAATATATTTCTGGAAATTCAGTAGAGAAATGGGGTTTGGCTATAAAAATATATGAAATTGATATATAATTAAGCTGATATAGTTGTTTGATTCCCCCTGAGAGGGGCAGTCTCATCTGTCTTCAATCTGCTTTGCCCACTGTCATTTCTAAACCTTGAATGAGCAGTCTGCATCTTGGCATGTATCTGCCCTCTAGCAGACCAATTCAACCCTCAGAAAATACTGACTTTTCTTGCTGGTTTAATTCTCTGCCATATTAGGGAGTTGTGTGTGCTTAATGAGTAGGCAGAGGAGTGCTTGAGCTGCTGGGAATTGGTAGTCAGGAGCTGGGGTGAGTTCTGCAGGTGAGAGACCGTTCTGATAGGAGCTAGACATTAGGTCAGCTCATCAGTCTTGTTTAAGCACACTTGTAGGTAGGAATTTAGCAATACTGGTTCTTTCTGCACAGTCTATCTTTATTGAAACCTGATTTACTTTGGTGCACTTTTTTTTTTTTTTTTTTTTTTTTTGGTAGCTCAAGTTTTTATTTACTGCTTTCTGTCACCCACGTCAGGAGCTCTTAGGCTCTTTGAGGTCATTCCAAATCTTGTCAGCACACTCCAACCACTGCTTGGTATTGCAAGGAATTATATCAAGCCTGAGTGTTGGCCAATGTCAAAGAGTACATGGTTTTAATGGTTTTAAAATGTGCAGTCCCTTCTTGCTTTGCTGTAAAGGCATAAATGGAGTATCAGAACTCTGTACTCTCCAGTGGTACTGAGGCCTCAGTACCGCATCAGTTGGAAATATATTGCTGCTTTGTGACTTCAGGGCTGGGCCTGAGAGAGGAGTAAATCAGCAGTGTCAGCTTAGTAACAGCTGTAGGAGGCTGAGAGTCAAGAATTATGTTCTTCCTTAGGTCATATTCCTTCCAGGATTGTGAATAAATATGGCCTTTGGTGCTGGTTTACACTAGCAAATTAGTTTGTCACCAGGTTTCTTTCACTCTCTAAGGACTGAATCTACAGTCTAGAAACCAAAGCAGTGTGTTTGCTCTGTCTGCTTCAGTAAATTTACTCCAGATTCCATACGTTTAAGGTGGGTGCTTTGTGAAAGCTTTCCCTTGCCACCCAAACTATCACATGTGCCTCTTGAACAGAGCAGTGAGCAGGTTCCTACTGTACCTCACACATCGGCTGCAGATACTCTTGCCTCTCCTCACATCCATCAGTCTCCTTTGGTTAACATCTAATATATCCCAGAGTAACCTCCCCTTGCACATTTTGTTTACAGCATAATGCCTATGTCCTCGATAGTAATCTCCAGGCAAACATCTGTAGTCTTGGTGGCAGACAATGAAGTGCTTTTTACACATTTGCGAACATTTTTCCTTTTTTTCCTCTAGATTAACATCCCATAAACAGTTTCTTTTTTAGTTACCTGCCAAGACTTCTTACTCAACAGTGATCATCATATTTATTTTTAACTTCTTTTAAAACTAAATTCCATTCACCTGTCAACAGATGTCATATTGATCTTTTAATTGCATTTCACTTAACTATAAATAATCCCATAACAGTTTTCGGATGCAGGCTTTTGAATACTTTTCTTTTCCTCCTTTTTGTCAAAACATGAAAAAAATATTCCGAGTCTTTAACTCCAACTGTATTACATTCCATATACTTCTCAATCTGCTGAAAACATTATTATCTCTTGGTATTTATCACCCTGAGTGCAGTGATATACACGTATGTTCCAACACTAAACCACAAACAAAATCTGTTAAAGAAGGAAACTAAGATATATCTTTGTATAGGGAAGAGAAGTGTAAGTACTTCTCATGCAGATAATTTGAATCAGGAAGATGTGATTCTGGAACTCAGTAATAAGCATCTAGAAAATGCAATACATTTTTTGTGCATAAATTGACTTTTTCAATCTTTTCAGAGATCTTGCTGTATAATCCCAGATGGAGCATAAATCTGTTCTCATCTTTCCTAAGAAAATATCATTTTTCTGTGTCCAAATTTCCTTTGCCTTAACTGAAAAACATGGGAAAAAAATTCAGGTTAAGAGTTGTTGTACCAGTGTTTTCAGTAGCAGATTTTATTACTTCTGTTCTTCAGGCACTTTGTAGTCAGTAGAGACCAAGATAAGATACCAGGCTGTCAAAAGCTAGACTTGCCTCCTGATAATATCCAGATAGATATTTCTGATTTTGAGGTAAGTAACTTTTTAAAAACTGTGCCATAGTTTTGCAGTCATTGACTATCGCAATTGAAAAAAATCACTAAAAGCTCTCTGGTGTTAGAAATGTGTGACCATGAACTTCTGCACATGAGGGGGGAAATGAGTGTTATCACAGTAAATACAGGCGTATGCTGAACCAGTATTAAAGAGGTTTTTCATGTTTTAAAGTTTTGGCAAGTTCTCAAGAAGTCTATTGATTTCTGAGATGGCAGTGTCACACGCTCCCCTCTTCATCTTGTACAGATCGTAAAATGTCAGTATACTCATCACGTGTGAAAGGAAACATAAAGACAAAAATGCTGTAAGGGTGGGCTGGACATTCTCAACACTAATTCACTTGTGTATTTCACAAACAAAACTCAGAATATCACATTATCAGTCTTCAGAGACATAACGACATATCTCATTCTCTCACCATAGCCTTTATTATGTTACAATTAGCATCCGTGTGAGTCTTGCTGTCGACTTTAGGTGAGGTGTAACCACAGTGCTCACTGAGCAGTGGCAGGTTAGTGACTCCCCTCTAATATCACACATAGCGCACCTATCATTTTATGTTGCATGGTCAGTCAATAGGAGGGCTGCATCTTTCTTCCCCTCTCCCCTTCCACATGCTTCTTCAAATTCAATCCTACAGTTCCTTGTAAAACTCCCAGTATGAACATTCAGGCAAGTTATTAATAAGAATAGTAAGACATCTATTGTGGCAGTGCAGTTCTGAGATGAAACTGAACAAATACAAAGGGGAGACAGAATATATAAAGAAGGAAAAATAGGGGAAAACAATGAAAATTTTCTGGTTTTATTTTGGAGATAATTTTAATTTCTGAGTTTTCATGAACATCTCCTGTTCTAACTTTTGCCACACATGTGTTAAGAAATAACACATTATCCTCTGTATAATCATTAAAAACTTATATTTTTGTGTGAGTTATTTAACTTGAAATTTGACATTTTTTATGATGTAGCTGAAATAAGAAACAACAATTTTTTCATTTTCTTTTACATTCACTAGACTACCTTTATCCTTAGCAAAAATGATAATAAAGAACCTTTTAAAAATCACAGGAATTTGTAAAATGAATTTTATCAGCTAGTGTGTTGTGAATCAGAAATATCATACTCTAATAAGAATTAATATTTTGAATTTCTTACAAACTAATTTGTGTGTCAATTCACACTGTATTTATAAACTTTATACAAATTTGGAATTAACTTCATTACAAGAACTGTTGACTTGCAGTAGTCATTACTGAACAGTTCTTCAGGTCACAATTTTGTAAGAAATAAAAAAAAAATCATCTTAAGTAGCAGATTTGGTCATCTGCTCAGTAAAATTTACAAAAATAAATTAGTAGAGGAGGAGGTGTTTATTCCCCTTATTCATAATTATGTCATACTACTCTTACTATTAGTGGATAAACTGAGCAGTGACAACAAAGACACTAAATCTGGGTAGATGAAGTTACCGTTTAAAGTTTTTAGAGGAGGGTGGAAAGGGCAGAGAATAGATTATGTCAGAAACAATTTCATAGGCAAAAAAAGAGGGAAATCAGTAAAACAGAAGCTCATCTATGCTCTAGTCAAAGAACTGTAATAGTTTTTATTGGTACCTCCTCATTCTTAACAGGAAATCTGAGCCCGACTGTGTGCTTTGTATTGTGGACAGAAATATGAGCTGTTCCATATTTTGCTTAGGAGTTTGGATGCTCTACCATATGACTTTGTCTCTATGAGCTAGGACAACACTGATCCAAAATTTTTATTATTGCCCTTCTTCAAGGGATTGAATTTTTTGGGAGATAGGTTTTTCTGCTTCAAAACAGAAAGATGCCTGTAACCTAGAATGTACATTCAATGGCTAACACCCCCACTCCAAACCAACAAACAAACAGAAACCCACAAACAAACAAACAAAAAGACAAAAAAATCCCTAAAATCTCAATGGTATGAATCTCATCTAACTAATAATTACTTTGAGGGTTATTTTTTTCTAATGCCCAAGATAGAAACCCAGCTTTTTCCTTGGTATGTCTTCACTGAAAGGTTTTTTGAAACCACTGGTAAAAATTTGATTCTGTTCTTGTTAAAATGCACCCCAAATGCCTAAACAATATTTGGTATTACATAAATCAGGTTGGCAGTAAATTAAAATTTTGATGCAGATGTTGACTTGTCTTTCCATTTTGTAGCAAAGGTGAATTTCATGAGATTTTCAGAGCTTTTCCACAAAATCCAGTGAATTTGAAAAAAAGCAGGCATAGTCACTCAGACATTTTAGCATCTCTTCTCTCCAAGTTACAATTTTCTGGTCTAGTAAGGGTATGACTACTTTAATTGCAGTTTTACAGAGTACTTTTTTCCTACCCAAAATAACCCAGATACTTAGTCATATATTAATCTCTGCAATATTCCTATCTACATTCATCTGGAGACAGAGAGTATGTCCATTCTCTGGGACGGTATCCTTTGTCTCTCCATTAACCAATTGAATAGTATGTTACCTTAGAATACGTGTATATGCTGATCTCCCCTGAAATTTCTGTACTACTACACTGCATTTTCCACAATCTTTTAGTTGTTCTTAAAATCAGTTATCATCAATATTGTTCCGTTTACATAGCTAAGCTTGGGCTGTGGAACATATGGCAAAGAAGAAGATGCAGTGTAGGATCCTGGGAAGTTTCTGTTCAACCTTCAGCCCTGCTTTCCATCCCACTTTTCCTTTTCTCCACTCCTTCCTTATTCTGTGGTACTTTCTAAAACAATCTAGATGTTAATATATCAAGCATTAAAAAGAAAAAAAAAAAAAATTAAAAATTGCACAATCTTGTGCAAGACCCAGGAAAGGAAAAGAAGGGTGGAAAATGGGAAACAGATTAATGGCAGCAGGAGGAATGGGACTGTAACAGAAGGGGTGAAACACAGTATTAGTTATGGTTAATATTTGTATATTAACCATATATTTGTAATATGTGTAATATTTGCATTTTTCATGTATGAGCAGATGCCCTTGTTCTTTACAATGATGTTTCAAATATTAATCCCATCAGTTTGGATGAGTTCTATCTGGACTTACAAATTATGTTCCTGGAGAGAATTCTTCTGTTTTTCTTGGTTATTCACTCTGCTGTTTGCTTTCTGAAAGATGCATAGAGATTCCTATGTGGAATCTTCCAGCTAAAATCAGACAGCCCAAAAATAGTGGAAAGATGCAATAAAGCTCTGCTGAGCAATTCCTGTTCTTGCAATTACAGTGCATTTTCATTAAGTGGGTCTCCAGAGGCAACTTCTCCAGGTGCAAGATTGCTGTAAGTTTCTGGCCTTCAAAGGTGCCAAAATTCTATACCTCTTTATTATCCTCTACATCACATTATTCCATGCAGTTATACTGACTCTTCTTCCAACAAAGCCTGGCTAAGGGAGGAGCTGTCACTTGAGCAAGAATGCCAGCCGCACACAGGAAAATGTATTGTTTACATTCCTGAGGCATTGAAATATTTTTATTATGAAAGTTCCAATATAAACCTGCTATCCTTTTAGGGAAAAGTACTTTTCCTGAAGAGACAATGAGGTATCATACCTAGTACATACTACAAGGTACAAAGTTTAAGTAGTTCTGGGAAAAAAAAACAAAACAAAAACTTTTTAAAAAATATAATGTTCAGAACATACCATTAGCAATAAAAATAAATAGTTTTCCTTTATAAAGTCTTCTAGGAAATATGCAGAGTTTAATAATTAAGAGCAAGCACATTAAGAAGGTGTAGACAAGATCAATGTGTGTGTTGTGTTTCAGAGGAGAGAGGAGGGTTTTCTTACTAGTGGACAGAACAGATCAAAACTAAAACTGAGGAATAGTAATTGCTCACAGTTTCATAACATTACTGTTAGGCAATACAAGAGGTATTGGCACTAATAGCATCCTGGAATATTCAGAAGTGAACATATTTTTCTTTCTACTCTGTAGAAAAGGAGTGCAACTAATGTTGTAAATTAACCTTTTAGAATATCATTCTAGAACCTGTCTCAGGCATCACTGTCATTGTACTTAAGTGTTTGGGTGTTTGTTTTTCTTTTCTTTTTTTTTTTTTTGCAATTAGCTTTCTAATCATTAATCTTGCTTATCTTTTGGGTATGCTAATGTTTCCATATTAGGCTCAGTGTTTTTGTGAGAGCTCAGCAAATATTTGACTGTCTTTTGTTGGCTTAAGCTTGTGTCCCTTATAAAGATTTTCATTCTCTAAGTGCACATTCTACAGTTTTTATATACTGTGTTTCTTGTGGAGGTGAAGTTAAGCTTCTTTATTAGTGCACCACTGAACAGCAGTGTATCTTTGAACTTTATTAGATGCATTTATTTAATTTGTTTTATTTTTCTCCCCAAAAAGACCATCAGAATTATTCTTCAGCAAATATTAATTCTGTTTGAATGTAGGTGAAAGATTTATATGGAGCTTGCAGTATATTTATGTAAAATTTTAGACCTTCCAGTTTTTGCAGTGTTTCTTTAAATTAAGAATTAAAAAGCTTTGCAGGTGACTGTCCTCAGTGTGGAATAGTAATGTAAAGTTACTGCTGTTTTATTAGATAGAAACTTTTAAATAAGTGTTCATTGTGAATTCTTTTTATAAATCTTCTTTGGATAAATCACTCTATTGTTTTTCCAGACTTTAATATTCACATATCAGTAACCAAACATGCATTGGAAAAAGGGATCTAACTTTCTTCATTGCTAGACTGACTTATGTATTACATCTTTCACCTCAGAACAGTAAAAATATTTGGAGGTTGCACCGTGCCTAAAGTTAATTTAGGAAATATTTAGGGTTACACTGTAATTAGTAACTATGAAGTGAGCAATATAAAGAATTTTCTTACTTTCTTCTGTGCTTTTGTCTGGATCAAGCACCAAGCCATCATATATCTACTGAATGCAAGATAAAATTAGCTTCTTTTATGAAGGGATTTGTGCTCATAAAAATCTAAAACAAGGGGACACTGATCCTAGAGCTAGACAAATGCAGTATATCAGTAAAGTTAAGGTAGACACAATATTTTTGAAGTAACCAATCAAAAACCTCATTTTTGAATAAATGGAAAAAAGAAAAATTAATTAAAAATGGAAGATATACTTAGAATGGCCGTACTACAATCATAATCTCACTTAAGGGAAATTTATGACCCTGGTCTCGGGTAGTAAAATGTAGGTTAATTGAGGATGATTCTCCTTGAATTATCTTAGGCTAAAGACATCTATAGTACTCAAAGAACAAAACAAAAAGACATTATCTGTTCATCAATAACTTTAGGCAGACTATCAGAAGGTATCTATCAATCAGAGTAACAGTTTCCTACTAGGTATGGTGGGAACAAACAACTTGTCTGACTTTAATGACTATCACAGTGAATTTGATGATATGGGAGAACCCTGCCTATGTTCTCTTTTAAAGGGGGTGTGTTTTGGCCAATACCTCAATGAGCTGACTTGTGTTAATGGCTACAGTACCCAAATTAGCATGAGTTTCTTTTGGACGACTCTTAAATTACAAGAACACAACACTTCCTACCAGCCTGTAGTATTCTAAGGGCTGTAACAGTTCCTTACAAATGCCCTGGTAAGAGTGAATCGTCTTAAAGGAAAGAAATCATCCAGAAGAAAGAGAGATGTTGTACTTATATCAATTACCTGTTGCATAATACAAAGGAGAAGAGATAGGTTTATAAAGCAGACTAACAGAAATGCAATGAACTCTATCTAATCCTATAGGTGTACAACAGACACAGCTTTGAAAAGAACAGCCTTGGGAGAAGGGGAAGGGTCTGTCTACATGAGGGCACAGGGGAAAAATTAATTAAATGGTCTAAAAATATGAATTTAAATTGCATTTCTTAAACCACATAAACAATTATGTGAATACTCTCCCTTAGCATTAAAGGGACCTAAATCTGATTGAACATAATAAAATATATAACATATAGGGTAAATGCAATCTAGTTAATTTGGATTATTGTCTGAATTACACTGATGTAAAAAACCTAAGAAGTGAGTGTGTTTTGCAAGATTTGTAACAACAAAACTTTTCTTGCTAGTAACCTCTTTTAGCACCTATACTGTACTCAGCACATGGCACCCAATATTTCAACAAAGGCAAGACAGACTAGGACAGAAATATTATAGCAAAAACATGGTTTATTTCATTTCCCCCCCTCACTTCTTTTAATATAGCTATTTGCAAACTATTGTAGAAAATAGAGAGGAAAAGGCACATTAGATTCCAGGATAGTCACAAAATGGAAACCAGGTATTTATGAGAGAGAATAAGAAAAAAAGATTTGATAAGCTAAATGTTGTCAGTCTTTTTTAGGCAGTTGGTTTTTCCAAAATAGCGTATGGAAAGATGAGCATGAACCTCCAAGAACATGTCTTAGAGTGATCAATACAAATACTCATCTTAGAAGGCACTACTGAAGAATAGAACTAATCCCTTAATCCTGTCCTGGAATTAATAGCCTATTAAGATCACATTACAAAGGCCTTTCTGACTGTAATCAATGTCAGAAGGAAACTCTTAATAATGAATTGTTTTAAAACATTACAATATGATTTTGAATCAGAAAGTTATAAACTATATCATGTAAGAGAACTTATTCTGATCTGTTCTAAACCTTTCTCTATTCCTAAATATTGTATTAAATAAATGAGACTTGAAGTCTCTCTATTATTGTATAAGTTGAGCTTGTGAGATTAGTGTTATGTGTTTATACTATTCCTTCTCAAGGCAGTCCATTATTTCTGATTAATTTTAATTAAGCCAGAAAATGGCCTTTTATCTCGGTGCTTTCAGTAGCTCTGTGCTAACATTTGTTTGAGTTTACATTTAATAAATATCTCCTGCTTAACCCTTCAGCAGCAGCTTCAGCTAGAGTGCTGTTAATGAAGATGTATGGAAATAAAGGCAGGAGAAAAGAATTAGAATGAAATGGATTAAGTTGGCTGAGAAGTCTGAAAGGCTCACATAATGAATGGTGCTACAAGCATGTCAGGGCTGAATAAATACCAAATTGATTTAATTGGGTTACTTCTTCAAGGTCATACCTAAGGGATTATATGTATGGCTTTTGCCACACAACTTTTATTTGGATTAGTGAACAGCAAAGCAGCGCCTTGGAGGAAAAGAGAAGGTACTGCTGACTTCCATACAATTGCATCAGTTCTGTTAGACAATATGCAACTCCTGTGTTTTCCAAACATAAGAGATTTTTGAAATCCCTTGTTAAGATACTACCTCTTATATAATCCTCAGAAAGTAACTATCAACTACCATCTGTCCCCCACTTAGCTGACTGGAAAAAAGCTAGTAAATAAAATCTGGCTACTGATGATCCAAGACTGTGCTCTGTCTAGTGGCCTCATTAGTTCCTTCATTTGAACCTGCATAGTGTCTAGAAAGAAGAAATAGTTTAATAATAAGGACATACTGTACTGAAATAACTTTCTTAGCTTTGGTTGATATTTTACATTTCCTGCAGTCGAGACTCTAATCCAAGGAGAGGAGAGCCAATGAAGTTATTTGATGCAGGCTTAGGTTATCAGATATTGAAAAAAAATAATGCTCAGTAATATGCATTTAATTCATCAAACATTTCCAACAGAAAAGGATTTTTTTTTAATTACCAAAATTATTTTGATACTCAATATGAAGTAATTTAATATAAAACAAGCACCTAAAAATATTATGCAACTTTGAGTTAGAGTTGAATACAATACTTTAAACATGCATAAATTCAAATATGCTAGAAGTTTTGTACATGGTTTTGAGCTGACTTTCATCTTTTGCTTTTTCTCTCTTTTTGCAGAATATGTTGTTCACATCTGGACAAAGGTGTTGTGAGGCCCTGAAAGTCACTGGGAGACAGACATTTTAAAAGCCTTACACATTAACTCCAGCTTAAGTGGTTTCTCAGACTTCAGGGGGTAAGCAAACAGTATCTTCTGAATGTTAATTTTATTAGACCATTTACGATATGGGTTTGAGATATAAACAAAAGTACAGTATTCAGCATCCTTGATAGAATGCCTGCCTAGTTTTCCCTTGGTTGCTTGAACCTTGGAAAATATTTTATTTGGAGTTTAGTTTAGGAACATAACAGAATATTTTTTAAGATGCAATATAGATAATAAGGCATTTCAATAGATAACATTTTTCATTTAAGGGGTTTAAGGTACCTAGCAGTTTTTTACTGAAATTATTCCAAAATAATCGTTGGCATTGTGAAAGTACTCAAAGTCTGTTGTAAGGAAACTTGTACTTGCTGGTTATATTTGATAAGTGGTAATTTTGTGTTTTGTATACTGAGAAATGGAAAGACTGGATACTTGCATAATACATCTCATTAGGATGAAAATATATATTGGCTTACACAACTAAATAATGTGAACTTTTCTGTGTGAACTTCAAGTATTTGCCGTTTTCTTTGTGGTAATTTTCACCCATGGAAAGACATCTACAAATGCCTCAAAACAAGTGAAGCAATATAGTGTTCAACAGCACCATATAGTGAGGATTATGCAGCCAGTGCAAGATAAAGGAGAGGAAGTAAGCAACACTTCAGAAAAGAGGCTGCATTTCTGACTTACTCTTTGCAAAGAATTGTTCCTTTGCTGATTACCTAACTACTCTTTTTATTGCATGAGTGAAACTAGCCAGTGTTTCCATGTTCTTTCTCTTAAAAAGTCTGATGTTTCCTTTCGTATTTGATACACTTTGATAAGATAATTTGATAAAATAATTTGATAAGACAGTTTCATTGTGTGAAAGATGAACAAAGGACAAAGTTGCAGTTGAGGTAAATCAGTCTGAGTCCACTGATACCTGTGGATTGACACGTTGCATAGTTATGTTGCCAGGGATTCATCTAACATTATGTTTGCATCAGTGTTTAATAATAAATAGATGAGAATTGCAGTAAGGAGTTTGTATTGGTAATTCAGATTATACACTCACACTATAAGAGTAATATTTTGAGACTATTAAAATTGATAAGTTTCTTAGTAATATTAGTAAGATATTGATATAGGCCCCATTTAGGCAGCTATAAGGCTGTTTGTTTACTGGTTTAAGAAGAAAATTCTTCATAATATAAATTCATGTAATTTCTTACTGTAAAAATAAAAATTTTTTGAGTCCCATGTTCTTAGACCCATTTAATAATGTGGAAGCACATTCCTCAGAGGTATTCTGTGAGTCTGTATAACATACATGTAAGTACAGAGCTCGTGTAAAAAAATCCACACAACCTGCCCAGAATTTCAGACCATTAATCTGACATTCTTAGTGTAAAGATTATTCAGTAATAAAGCATACTTGGTTCAATTTTTATTCTTAGCACTGAACTCTAGAAAAAAGGCTTTGCTACCAATATTTGTTCATCCTCAACACATAGTGGACCCTGAGTTATCTTGGTTGGTTAGAGCACAGTGCTAGTAACACCACGGTTGTGGGTTTGATCCTTGTATGGGCCATTCACTGAAGAGCTGGACTTGATGATCCTTGTGGGTCCCTTCCGACTCAAAGTATTCTGTGAAATCCGAAAAATGGTAACTGTTAGGAAGTGGGAGTAGATGATGGTGCTGTCAGGCCCTGAATGGAAAAAAACCCCCAGATTTCAATTATTAACCCGGAAATTTTTGCCTAAGGCAAATCGTTGTCCCCAGGTTCTTAATTTTATATCCACCTGTAGGGTCTACATCTAATTGAAAACTTATAAAACACATGCAAGTGTGAGCAAACACAGGTGAGAAGAGGAAAGAGATAATAAGGTAATGAAAGTAGGTCCATCTCGTGTATAAATTCCATGGGTAACATATTGACAAACACATGCTTTATCTTTAAAAGGGATTGTTTTTGTCATTGATAATAAACAAATAAACAATGTAGTTAGAAATCCAAGGTTTGGTTCATATATGATGCAATACCTTTGCTTGTTTTCATGTTACAGAAACCACTTAACTTCTTACAGATTTTGCTCTTGAAACTTTGTTGTGTAGAAGATACTGAAGAGACATTATCTATCGATCTGCTATGATAGATCTTAAAACTAAAGGCAGATGATGCTGTAACTGAGTGCATTGACTGCCATCAGCTAAACTACATTACCCAGTAAAAATTTCCAGTTTTGCTGCATCTGCTTTCACCACTTATGAAGGCTCTTTAACTTCAACAGAGTGAAGTCCAAAACCAGAATTAATTTTTAAAAATCTTCTCCTTAATGTTCAATCTGTATTTTTTGAAAGTTCTGTCACAAAAATTCTTGCAGATGTTTGGTGGAACTGCTGTAATATTTCCATTGCTCCCTTACTTTGGCCTTTCAAATATACCTCTGTAAAATGTTAGGAGGGAAATATGTGGTTTAGAGGGAATTATTGTACTTCTGAACAGCCTGTATTTGCTCTATACATTCCCTGTTACCAGAGAAAAAAGTATACCTGGGAATAAGTCCTTGGTAGGCAAAGGCAGATCATAATCTCTGTAAGTCTAAAAGGCAAACTTTTATTTTTCACTTGAATTAATGAACTACTGTCACTGTGCTTGCACTCTGGAAAAGAAAAAATAAAACTTTTCACAGGCCTACAGGGATTTCTGAACTGCATTTGTTACAGTGCTAAAACAATGTGTCTGCCAGTGTGCATTGAAAATGTTTCCTTCTTTAACTACGTGACAGTTAGAATCAATAATTAGTGTTGGTTGCCCCTCAAAGTTTTTATAACTCTTAAGCCTTTTATAAAAGGATTTCATAAGTAAAATAGATTTTTGTCATATCTTATTTGAAGCAGATAGGATTTAGAGTTCCAATGGTAAAAACTTAATTTTACCCCAATATTTTTTTCATTTCAGTCATGCCAATTATTGTGATACAATTCTCTTAGGAATACTGTAACACAAGGTATTATTTGTATGATTATTCTATAAAGTACTTTGTATTGTGACTATGGAACTTTTACTTCCTTTATCTCTGCTGGGCTTCTTTAGCATCAGCTAGAGCTTTGAATATGTCATGGGCCATGGAATCTTTTCATAAATAAATATTAAAATGTTGTTCTATCATTTTTTCATTTACAGTGCAGCAGGACCCAGACATGTTTACTGAGTCTATTCTGTCAATGATAATTTCTAAGTTTGATTGTGTATGCAGAAAAAATTATCCTGTACACAGGAAATAAAACACGATTCCTTTCACAACAGCAAAACAGAGAGACTTCAATGAGAAACCCAAATTGTTTGGGCACTGATCCTGCTGATGACTTCAAGCATTTCGAATGCCAGCTTCCAGGCTGCTGGCTAGCATTAGACCTCTAGCTTTTTAAGTATCTCTATAGGTCTTTCAAAAACCATACCCTGAAGATCCTGCAAGAATATGTAAGTTACAATTATGCCTCTGTTAAAAATCCTTTACTCTCACCAAAGCGGGAAAGTAATATATAGAATTCATTTCTCTTCTCCACCCAAAACTTTGTTTCTTTGTTTGTGTATTCTTCCAAGTTTTGTTTTAACAGTTACAGCACGAGAAAAATTCATCCTGTGGTGGTCTATAATGTGTCTAAACTAGAGAAAGTGGCTCAGGGTTATGTGACCACACCAACATTGTGCTGCTTCATAGTAGTTTATGGCAGATTTGTGATATTCTGCACCTTTTGAGCCTTGAAGAGGGAAAAAATAAAAAGAAAAAAAAAAAAAAAAAAAAAAAAAAAAAAAAAAGCAAAAAAGCAGTGAGGGCACAGAAGACACGAAGACATTTAGTGTCTTTTATTACAAAAAAGCCTCAGGCAGAAACCTGCCTCACAAAAAGTACTTAATATTTGCACCAAATTCTTTGATCTGAATTTCTACACTTCAATGACTGTGTGACCACACATACCCAAGTTGCAGCTAAACTTACCAGACTTCATAACTACATTCTTGTCCTCCATTTACAAATTAGCATCTTGTTATGTTAAATCTATCATATACAAATAATTCATAGAACCATAGAATATCTCTAGTTGGAAGGGTCCCATAATGATTACTGAGTCCAACTCCCAAGATTCTTTGCTCCAGCTTTTAAAGAAACTTTGATAGCAATTTTAGAGAACAATTAAAAGAGCCATGACTTAGACTAGACTTTTCAAATATTTTGAAATTTTCTATTATAAAGACTTTTCCTTCCCAGTTTGCAAATGGCAGATTTTAGTGGCTGATTCTCTTAATATTACAGAGCAGTGCCCTCTGAATGGTTAATGACCAGAAGATTCAGCCTTAAAATTATTGCTGAATGTCATGACTCAAGACTTAGCGAAGGTCCACACACTTCTTAGTGTAGCCAAGGTCAAATGGATAATGAGATTGGAAGTGCCCATGAGACCCCTTGGCAATTGAAATGACGATGGTCTCTGTAAATGGTCTATGTTCTTTGCACAAATAGTACCAAGCCTGGCTTTCTCTGAGGCAAGAGAGACAGTAGCCAGAAACTTCAGTGGTTTGGTGCCTCTGCCAGCCTTAGAGACTGAAATAAAGCTCCAATTCCCATTTTTACCCCACCAGATGCTCTTCTACAGGAGAAAAAAACAGCCAGGGCAATGTTGTGTGACTGAGTTACCACAAAACACCTTTAGCACAGAACATAATATTGCCAATGCTACTGTGTAATTCTGAATTCAATGTCCAGGCTTTGTCAGAATAGTAAATAATCCCACATGTAAAACCAAGTTAGGTCATCATGATTGTTATCACCCTACAATGAATACCAGAAGGATAAATAATAGTCAGACATGTGCTGCAAAGTGTTAGATATGTCTTTCATATTTTATATGCCATAAAAGATGTGGCTGGAATACAAGACAACATTGTGTTGATTCCCTGCACCTGGATGTTTGGAGTTGGTTTGTATCTTTCTTCTCTTCATGTCAAATATGGATGTCCTCATCCAATTTCTTTCTTTTTTGTTTTGCAATATGTATTTTTTCATTTTTTTTTATTTAGCTTTTAATAGATAAAGGCATTTAAAGTAATATCTCATTCCCTTTGTGCTTTATGTATGTGACACACTCACACCATAGCTGTTATTGTCTGGAGAATAACGATTCAGTGAATGAAAACTCACTGTGTATGACATTTGTTTTCTTTCTGCATGGGAACTAACTAAAACAATCGTGAAACTTAAAAAAAAAAAAAAGGAAAAGGAGAAAAGAAAAATGTGTCAAAACAGATGTTTGGGGGGGTAGGGGGAGTAACCCAGTGTTTTCAGCTTTCTCTCTCTGTCTGTTACTGTGTCAGAAAGAGTAATCAATGAAATATGCACCTGAAAGATTCCTTAGCATAAAAGAACACTGAAAGTAAAACACTTCTAGTAAAATATCCTAGTTTTGAGAATGAAAGAATGAAAAGGTGAAGAATTCAATCAAAACATAGTATCTTGATGTTCTTATTAGGCACACCTATAAACACTTCTTAACACACCCTCATACCTTTCCATCACAACAGACATAATGCATGTATCTGTTTCAGAGTAAACACAGGCTATTCACAGAAACATAAATATATTTGTGAGTACATGACAGTCATTTAAACTTTGGTATATGTACAAATTTAAAGCACATTTAACATGTAAAGGAATTCATCAGCTCACTTCCTTTTTCCTGAAAGACTCATTCTTTGCACTGGCTGACTGGTTATAAGAATCACCTAAACGATGAAAGGCAGAATAATAGCAATATGAAGGTCAGTCAAATCCTGATATAAAGAGCGACAAAATGTGTCTTGAGTACTTAATCTGACCAACATCATAAGTCAAAGTAATATAAAACATATGAACCAAAGTCTATTATTTGAATAAGTAATAGAATTTCAAGCAAGTAATTTCCTCATTGCTAACCTATATCCAGTTCATGTCTTTATGAGACAATATTCATACAACTTCTCTGCACTTATTTATTTCTCCTTCTAAGCAGAGTGTTTGTCTTCCCTGGTGGAAACAATAAGGGAGGGTCAACTTCATAGTTCTTCTACAATGTTTTGAGGACTCTGTTCTTCCCAGGACCTACTAACCTGTCATACTAACAGCAGTAAAGAGAATAAAAATCATAGCCCATTTTGGTAGATTGGGAGAATTATCAGTGGCCCCTCTTACAGAGAGCTAAGTTACAGAAACAGAAGACTGAGCAGTTTAAAAAAAATAAAATAGTACACTGTCTAGTGTGTGCTTGCGTTCTGGTTAGAGCAGAAATAAAATACTGCTTTCTTAAAGGAAATAACTTGAAAATTATTGCTGTTGGAAGCTAAAGTCTAGTCTAAACAGTTTTTTTAACTGGTAAAATGCAGTTGGCTAAGATATTTTTTTTCCCTTTAAACTGAGATATGTACAATTATGTGCTTAGTTACATCAGTTCTAGTTCCTGGAGAAGAATAAATAAACTTTACTAGTGAACAATTACATATCATTATGCCAGCAATCATAGCCACACTTAAGGGTTTGCACTACGTAAGTCTTTTGAAATAGTCATAACAGTACAAGTCTTGTGTATAAACTGAGCCTTTTGGAATATGGCAAGTATCCAGCTGATCTGTATTTGTTACTGGGATTATTGGCACCTTCTGACAGAACATCCACAATATTTGTAATGTTTCTGCTTGTATTTTATGACTTCCCATTCCCATCACAGCTAAGTAGAAAAGTTGTGAAGAAAAAATTATAAACAGTTAAACTAATTATTCAGTAAGTATGTTTTAATCTCTTTAAATATTGATTTACCTTTTGGTGAAACTTTTTTTTTTTTTTTAGTGACTAATCAAGGACTTGGTAGTAGAAAGAAGGAAGTAGATTTTAGTCTTACCTGAACCAGTTTGCTTATTACTCCTCTGTACCTTGTAAGTAGAGGAGATTCTTTCACTCTGATATTGATTCCCATATATACCACTCTCTTTAATGTATGTCTTTCTAGGTAGTTTACAACTTCTTAACTTTGGAGGGAAAGAAAAACATGTTCTCTTCTGCTGGCTAAACTGAGCATAAATTCAAATCTATCTTCCACAGGTGCCATAAGAAAAAAAAAAATCCTTTTAATTCATGCTTTACAGGTCATATTTGACAATTTGCTAAATGTCTAAAGAGGCTGTTACTTCTCATGGGCAGTCTTGCCTGCATTAAAACTTTATTATGACAGAAACTGCTTGATTTTTCCATCTGTATTTTGACTTCTTCTCTTTAAGCAATGGTAAAGGCATCAAATTCAACACTGTTTATAACAGTTGGGTTATTCTGCCAATCAATTCAAGGAGAAAAAAAAAAAAGAAACAGATTGACATTATTAAAAACAGCAGGCCACTGATAATGTTAACCAGTACAGGAACCTAAACCCTTGTGATCTGTTTTAGCAATTAATTATACAGTTCTCTTGGCCTGCATATACTCAAAACACAAGCTGGTAAATTGACAAGTTGCCTCTGACAAATTTTTTTCTATGTTAAAGTGCAAGATCTTTCTTAAGCAACATTTTTTTCAAAGGATCTTTTTTTTATCAACAGTTTTGGAAATATGCTGACTCCAAGCCTCTCATTAAAAGCCAACAGGAAAAGACACAACTCCTCCGGACAAAGCAAGAAATAAGGAATATAGATGTGCAATATAAAGTGAAGTGCTATAATACTTTAAGCATCGTCAGACTGGGTGCTTCATTTCTGGTGAAGACTAATTACAATTAACTAAAATCTGGTAGTAGTTTTGTAATCTCTGTTACACAGATAAAAATGTTTGCCAAGTAATTTTTATAACCTCCACGAAGAAGTGGAACATTCTCGTAGGCTGCTGACAGTGAACTGACCTGTTTTGAACTCTGCAGGAGCTCTTTGCAGGCCCTCATTCCAAGGTACACTTTTCAGTCTTTGTGAATAAAGCAAATTCAATCACTTTGTTGGAGGAAAAACACAATTTGCTGTTTGCTGACTTTTAAGATCATTAAATTACCTTCAGGATTTCAAGAGGCTCAAGAGGCTAGGAATTTTTAGGTGGAGAGATGGAAGATCATTGCAGTCAGACAAAGGACAGAATGTATTAAAAATTAACCATGTTATCCTGAGCCGAGTACCTACTGTTTTGGAAAGTTCATATAAGTGTTGTTCCATATAGAGACCACAAAAATGGCAAAATTAAGCACTCTTCCTTAGAAATGAAAGCACACAAAAGCAGTTTTATCTCATGTACCGTAAGAATAAGAAAGCTGATTTTTTTCCAGTTCTTATGAAGTAGATAATTCCCATGAGAAACCAACTCATGGATTGGGTGGAATCCTGGAAGTTTTATCAATGATTTATTAGAAACAGCATTCACATCTAGTAAGAGAAAACACTTTTCCACTGGAAAATCACAAAAAAATTTGTGATTTTTACAAGTTTCATTGTTATTAAGGACAAAATGTTGGCAAAATGTCATGTTATTTTTACCTCTTAAATATTTGATGACGTTCATAGATTTTGGACTTTGCAAGATTAGAATATTAAGAGCATTTTCTTTGTCATAAACATAATATTTTAAAAAAAATTCCTTGTAGTGAGAGTTTTCTGCTCTGCACTTTGTGAGTCATAAAATGATCTTCTGATCTCTTTCTGGTTAGCAGGCTCGTCTTCATGGAATTGGGCAGCTTTTACTAAATTTTCACGAAATTTCAAGGCAAAAAAAACCCCAAAACCCCTGCTATTGAAAAAACAATGATTTATAAATGGATGAAATAGATAATCAATAGCACTTCACATATTAGGAGGCAAATAAATTTTCTAAAAGTAAACAGGCTCAAGGCCCAAGAAAAAGTACTTTTAAAGCATATTAGATGAAAAATAATTAGCAACAGTGCTGGCCAGTAGAAGATGGAAAAGATAAAATGTTCGTAGTAAGAATGAAAATGCTGTATTTCAGTGAAATTATGTCATCTTTATCTTGAAAGAATAAAAATTATATGCTTCTATAAAAATCATGAACTACTCTATGGTCCATTAGCAACTGAGCAGACTGTTGGTCTTCATGAACTGATAGCTGACTAAATGTCTAGTCCATGGATGATAATTCTCAATGTGTTTTAAAACACCAAAGACACTGTAGGAATCTAAATCATAGTTTTACAAAGGGACAGTCAAGATGACCCAAGCGATGTAAGTTGATTGGACAGACATCAAGCTCACACAGGTTTCTACTTGTAAATACTTAGGAAATGGAAGAAATAGTTGTCATTAGTCATTGTACCCTGTTTAGATATGTCTTACTAAATAAGCACAAATCATTCCATTATAGAAGCATGAATGTTTCATATTTTGATGGAAAAAGTATACTTAAACATGCATTTAACATCATATCTTGTGAACTACTTTATTTGCAAGGGTAAAGCACACATTCCACAGAATTTGTGCTGTCCTGTTGAGTGATCTTAAAACATAGGTGCCATAGAAGAATCATAATAGAGTGTGAATATTTTAACAGGGCTGTAATAGAAGCAATAATAGTAATGTTGATATTATTCAGTATTTTAATC
>VWZG01000564.1:0-197864 GCA_013396735.1 Grallaria varia
GCCTAGCCATGATGATGATGTGAAGCTACTGGTCCACTGATCAGCAGGTCAGATCCTGAGGGGTTTTACCATAGATCTTAGAGCTAAAATTGATGAAGTCCTGCTGTGTGCATGCCAGATCAGCCTGTACCTTATTTCTACAGGTTAATACCCTGCCTCTCAAAATGCCCTTTTAGAGGCATTTACGCTTTTTTCTCTGCCTTTACGAGCCCATAGGTATGCAAAACACTTCACAGTTTGTCTCCAGCAGGGTAACAGCTACAGCATATTTGTCACATAAGAATAGATGCTTTTCTCTAGGTTTTCTGAGGGACCTTTTGTCCATATATTTAAAGTAAACAGCTCATAAAGAGGGAAGGAGGGATTTTTTTCCCCCCTCTACAAATAATCTAAGACCCTTCTCATGATTGATGCAGATAATGTTGAAATTATCTCTTTGATAAATGTGATATATTGCTCAAAAAGCTGAGTAAGTAATTTGCAGTGCCAGAGTGTCATTACATTCAGAATCTCAGTTTACACTAAGACTTTATTTCTAGCAAAGTACACCTGCTGTAACTGGAGTGCAGCTATCACCTTTCCTTGAATGGAAACTGCCTATCAGAATAGCTGTAAATTTTAAGACCAGATGATTACAATTTCTTTTAATGTGTCCTCCAAAACACAGATCAATGTAAGACTGAAGGTTTTGACTGCTTCTTCAAGTAGAGTAGCCCTGATCTAACAGAAAAAAAGGGAACAGGTAAAAGCAGGTAAACAACTGAAACAAGATTGACCCTTGTTTACTATTTGAGGATCGTTTCTCTAAAAAATTATGTTAGCAGATTCTCACCACAACCCTCAGCTGTCAGGTTTGTCATGTGCAACAACATGAGGCAATCTGGGTGAGGACTAATTTGTTATGTGATTCTGTCCAGCCTCTGCCCCAATATTCTGAATGATGTATTTAAAGAGCACTGTAAAAGAGAAGGAGAGAGAATATTATGTTGAAGGAACAAGTTCTAGGATGAAGTTTACACTAGATGCATTGCAGTAATCTGGATACAACTTGCAATAAATAATGTCATTTTGGAAAATAGTATTCTTTACTGGCAAACACTCTTCTGTAAACTGTATTAATACTGATATGGGTGCTGCTTCTTACATTTTTCAGGCTCTGTACATGTGGTAGTCTTTCATACAAATTCCTCTGTCCCTTCTTTCCCTTTCAAAAGGTTATTCCCTCTCAATGTGGAAAGGCCTGTATGGGATTTAAATACAGGTTAAAAGAGTGAGGATCTATATTTAGAGTCTAGAGGAGTTTAAAAAGGCACTCTTCATGAAAATCCCTCATCACAGAAAGCACCTTTCACTGAAAGGCACTCAGGGTTTGCTTGGATGTTTGGCTTGAACGTCCTTCTTTCCAAGGACACAGCATTTTACAGAATTAAGCTTCACATTATGCAAATTACATATCCATATCGATTCACCTCTCCAAGTTGTTATGTGCCTTCAGGAAGGTACGATCTCATTCAACTGTAGGTACTAATCTGTTTCCCAGATGGCACACAACTTTGCATTCAAGAACAAAAGGCACCTTGAATACAGAAGTCCCCCAAGAAATCTGCAAAACCCCACTGAAAATCCATGGCAGTATCTTGCTGTGCAACTGATTACTTCATTCACTCCATTGTGCAGGATACATCCAGGTGCTTTGCAGCTTGTTGGGCGGATGCATCTTGTAGCTTGGTTGATATGATAAACCCACAACAATATTTATCCTCACACTGCTTTGTTTTGAAGGATATAAAATAGAGGCACTTAATGTTTCAGGTAAGCATCAGCAGCTCTAGTTCCAAGTTCAGTCTTTGTGAATACAAGCATGGGTCTGCATAGTGCGACTGGGACCTTCACTCAAAGAGAGAGATGTAATCTGGCTCTTGGTCCTCTTGGCCACAGGGATAAAGCAACAGCTCCTTTCCCAAGGAAGTGATGGGTTCATCCTGTTGATATAGGATATGATCAAACACCAACTTTCATACAGACCCCACCTGTTACAACCTCACAAGTCTCCCTGCTGCTGTTATGGTGTGGGCTCGTTCATACCACTGTGTGGTACAGCTCAGTGCCCCAGGGAACGTGGGGAAGGACCCAGATGGGTGTCCTCTGTCTTCATAACACAATGTCTGTGCTCAGTGCCATAACTCAGTGACACCACTCTGGCAGTTCTCAGAAAGAGCTGTGCTCATCTTACAGCAAGCTACAGCTACTATGACATAAAGTACTGCCCTGCCTAGAAAGTGCTGGAGCAAGGACTGTGACCATGCAGGTAAGCAGAATAACGTGCTTCTGGCTGTGTTCATGGGTGTTCCTTCTGCTCAGGCAAGTCCTGTTCTAAACAGGGAATTCCCTGATAGTACAGTCTCTGCTTCCAGTTGTTCTCTATCCTGGCAGGAGATGCATGGTGGGGACTTGCCTTCTTTCATGGTCACCCACTGGGTGATAAGCAGAACTCACTGAGGCACTTTGGCAGAGTGGGTTCAGTCTGCCCACATCTGCTGTAGTACAGTGGGTTTGTAGGGCTTTTTGAAGACTGTGGGCATGACTCTATCTTTAATGTAGCTATGCACAGCTAGGTTTTAAATCTTCTGGCTCTGGAGTCAATAGCTGTATAGCTCCTGCTTTTATTAATTTCAGCCTGAACTGTGACAACCATGCAAGAAGTAAGTTCAGGTAGCTCAGGTAGAGCTCTGTAGGGCAAATGAACATAGATATTGTCCTCACGTCCAGTTTTGTTCAGCCATGTCCGTATTAGGCTAGGCACTTATTTAAAAGAAACAGGGATTTTAAATGAACTTACAAACAAAATTATTGTCCTGTCCTCGGGCAGGACTTTTGTTTACCCAACTTGCCAGCACCCCACAGCCATGGAGAAAACACAAAAGAAAGGAGTCTGTGTGAGTGTGCTGTTACTGCTCACCTTATCAACATTTCTAAGTAGCATGTAAGGAACTTGAGCCCTGTGTGCGAGGTGTTCTGTGTGCTTGAGGGCTCCAAGATGTTGGAGGTGTGTTAGGTCACCCGAGGTGTACCTATCAGGTTGACATACTCTTCGGGAGCAGCACACAAGATACTCAATAGCAGTTAAAATGGGTCCAGTTACCTACTTCAAAACAACTGAATCTACTCTTTCTTATTCTGAAGTGCCTGAGGCAATTAAACAGTTAATGAATGCATTAACAGATGTTCACCTTGTGGTAGTCTACAAGGTCAGCCAGTGTTGAATGTTGCAGCTGGTCCACTCCAAGGAAGCTGTAGGAATCACTGGAGGCATCAATGAGGAAGTGTTTACATCCTTCCACAGACCGATAGGAGAGCACGTAGCCTTTGATTTTCTCACTGACCCGGATCAGAAAACTCCCTGGTACTGTTTTGTCCAGAAGCTCCTCTGCTTTCTTAGAGGTTAGGATACCTGTTCAAAACCAAAACACAAAACTGAAGAGAGAAAAGTATTTGTGCAGGACTGGACAGAACAGTTCTCACAAGAGATCTGCTTTACTGCTCTAAACCCAGTCCATGGCACTGCTGTCCCTTACAGTGTTTTCTTGCCTGGTAGCCCAGGCAGAACAGCACTGCCATTGCTAGTAACAGAACACGGCCACGTGCTAACCACTCTGTATTATCTGTTCCAGACTTGGCCGACTATGAATGACAAATGTGCAGGGCTTAAAAGGATAGTTTCTGTGTTATGAGGGAGAATGGCATTGCAGTGTGTTGTATGTTGATTCCAATATAGCAGAAGCTTTATTCCTGGGCCCAGCCTGTGTTAACAGTGACGTAAGCAGAAAAAACTCCTTAAACAATTGAGTTGGGGTGGGAATGCTCAGGACTCACCGTGGAACCAAGGTGCTATTGTGTCCGTGGTTTTCAGATAGCCAGCTTGCAGAGGGAATTGCTCCTCCTTGAACCACTTGATGATGCTTTCTTCAGTGGAATTGGAGATTGTCCTCAAGATTCCCTCTTTCCTGTTAGAAAAGACCGTGGTTTGTCCATCAAGTTCAAATAGGTTTTGAATCCTTGTGCTGAACTTGCATTTTGCTTAGGATTTTAGCCCTAAACAGGCAGTTTAGAATATGGTTTTCTGTGGACGTCTGGCATCACAGAGGTTCTCTGCACTCCAGGCTTAGGACACTCTACTAAATAAATCTGTTACTCTCCAGGAGTGAACATCTGAAATCCTCATCACACCCCAGGCTGGAACACAGTCTAGCCTCTGTATTTTCCCCTGTGGGGTGTCTCTTCCACTCAAGGAGGAGAGCTAACCATGCCCATCTCAACCATCTCGTGCTAAAGCAGTAGAATCTCATCCCTTCTCCCCTCCACAGTACACAGGGGCTTCCTCACCTAATTGCTCTCCCATTTGCTGTCACAGGAGGTAGAACTTTAGGCTTAGGGGGGAGAGGTGGATACTGGAGTGGTCGCCGATCTGCTGCTGTGGCACCCTTGGAAATGTCTGCCTGCTTCCCCCTGCGGATGCCCTGCAGTGAAAGTCTCCTGTAGTCATCCCTGGCTTGCCGTGCAAGGGAACGTCTCTTCTCATCTGCTGCCTTGGATTTCTGCACTGGAACAAAAAAGGAGTCCTATAAGAGTGAACAAGCAGGCAAGTTTAAAGCTTGCTGCCCTTTGGCCATTTTCC
The DNA here is from genome assembly GCA_013396735.1 of Grallaria varia. Classification (NCBI taxonomy): domain Eukaryota; kingdom Metazoa; phylum Chordata; class Aves; order Passeriformes; family Formicariidae; genus Grallaria; species Grallaria varia. The sequence continues at coordinate 4,676 of VWZG01000564.1, forward strand.
TGCTTGATGAAGTGGAAGAATAACCCATTTCACAAGCTGAAAGATTAACTCAATTGTAAGACCATTTGCCACATGTCTCTCACGTGTTAAGTGGCATCTGCCACTTAACAGAGTACAGTTTTGATTCCTTCAAGAGATTAAAAATCTGAGGTTTTTTTCTGGATAGCAGGTCCATTTGTACTTAAGAGATTTCTTGGTTTTGTTTCAGATGCTGACTGCTGGTCAGCAGTGCCATTTTTGCAGTGCCATTCATGTAAGCTGGTGGGGGCAAGCCATATCGAATTAAAGCTGCTAAAATGACTGCAAATCAATCTTTTGAAGAGTTTGAAAGTGGTGATCCATTTTGGAGGGTGGGACGGAGTCTTGCTGAAACTGTTACAGAAAGTGGAGAACTTGGCTGTGGTTTTCTTTTTTANCACCCTGGAGTCTGTAGGAGTAACCAGCGCACCAGTCAACTTTTTTTCCTTTTTTACAGTCAGAAAAGTGACCCTGGCCCGAAGTGGAAATAACTGGTGGTACAGCATTGCCATCTACTGAGCAGCAGGGGAGGAACTGGGAAAGAAATGGATCAGGTTCTCCTTCAAAAAGTATTTGACAGCAGTGATGGATGCTACTGCAAGTTTCTTACTGTTTGTCATTTTCCTTCCTACTGTTGGGATTCATTACATGAGACAGTGCAGCAGGGCTTTGCTTAGATAGAATCAGGCTTGGATGACAGGGAAGCCCTTTTTAATTAGTCCTTGTCACCCATTATCCTTGTCCGTAAGAGCAATGGTTACTGCAAAGTCCTACAAAAGGCCAGCTTGTTTAATTATCCTGGCTGTACTCACGTGGTTCCTTTGTTACTTGTTTTAAGTAGAAAGTATCAGTAGAAAAAGTTTTCCCTTTCCCTGGCCAACTCTAGTCTCAATGCTGTGTGGAATCATAAGTATTTCTGATAATACAGTGCTGTATTTCTTGGCAATACTTTCCACCCACCAACTTATTATTCAGTTCCAATGTGACAAGAGAAGGGTTGAGATGACCCCACAGAGCCCTAGGATTTCTTAAGCCTCATAGGAAAAAGTCATCCTAAGATCTTACAGAATTCCTGCCATTCAGGCTCATTCTCATCCGGTTTCTGCAACATTTTCTGGCTCTCTGTGCTGGGGTGGCTCTGTGGTATTGCCTCCTGGGGGTCTGTGGTCTCTTTGGAATTTCTCCTCTGGGCTTCCTTTGGCTAAGAAAGAAACGGTACATTCAGATTTGTTGCAGGCAGGTTTTAATCCTGATTTTCATCTAGCCTAGAAATACTGGGAACTCCATTCTTTATTGTGAGTACCTCGGACTTCAACAACATATAGACCCTCTGTCTTTACAGCAAGTGACAACAGAGGAAGTAAGGGAAAACAGTCTACCAAGAAATCATCAGGAGCATCTACCCAGTCTACCAACGTGGCCTGCTTTCTATCATCACCAAGTCATCACAACACTGGATAAAACTGGTCCAAGATAAAACTGGTCCAAGAGGTGAAAACATTCTTGGATCAGATGAGGCTCTGAGGCTGACTGGGACTCCAGAATAAAGCCTGGACTCTACTCAATGTGTAAGAAGCATTGTAGGTTGCCACTTACCTGTTGGAAGCTATGCTTCCTCATGTAGCAGTCTGCCAGCATCTGGTGAACATCTCTGGTTCCCCGCTGAGCAGGGCAAAAGAGAGGTGAGAAACAAATGAAACATTAAAACAATGGCTCTTCTTTTGGAGTAATAGGTGTATAATGCAGTAGCAGTTGTGACTTCTGTTAACAAATTTTGCCAGCCTTCTCTGGCAAACACTGGGCTTTTTTCATCATATTAGGCCTAACATACCACAGGAGGAGAACTCAGGGGTGTCAGGAATTGACATAAGCATGCCTAGATTTGCTAAGGAATGCCCCATAGTGCTCCCAGGGAGCAGCTGCTTTCCTCCCTCCCTCTAAAGCAAACCCTTGCAGAACCTGCCATCCGCAACTTTACCTGCCTCTGCTTGTTTGCAGCTGTGGCTGGGATGTTGCAAACTCCTGCTCAACAAACTAACCCAACTAGCTGCATACGTCATGTTTGCTCTTCCCTGCAAACCAGTCTAGCTACCCTGACAGCAGTTTCTAGCTGAGACCTGCCTTTGAAGGTGAACAGTTAGATTTGTCTCTGAGTAAACACCCACCCACCTCCCCATTGGACCCAGCCTGCTCCCAGAGCACAGTGAGTAATGAGGTAACTGTACTACACTGCTTACCAAGGACACACTTCATTTCAGCTCCATCACCTACTTGGCTAATATTTAATATGAACATGGCTTTACAATTTCCCTCTCCTCCAGGAAACTAAGAACTTCAAATGTGTGTGAAGCAGCTTTATTTCTTAGATCAGCAATGTTCTCTACAACAAAGCACATTGGCTGGATCCTTCACATTAAATGGGAACTAAACGGAAACTAGATTTCAGAGGAAACATGTGAATGCAGGAGATGGGGAAAAGCCCCTCTCCAGGCCTAGAAAATACAACACGGGTCTTCAGTCTGGATTCCTCCTTCTAATAGCAAAAGCCCCAGAAACTTGGGAAATGTTACTATTAATATAATGACAGAAAAAAAAAGAAAATATACAACCCTGCTCTATTTCCACATTCAAGACTTTGATAGGGGTTTAGGTTTTTGGTAGTGGCTTGGGATTTTTTTTCTTCTTTTTTGTTTTTTTTTGTCAGCTGTGACTAATAACTTCCTTTGAAAAAAAACGTCTCCCACATAGTTGCTCAACTTCAGCAAACAGTGCAGAGAAAAACCCCATGTGACTCAGAGGCTTTTGATAAAGGAGACAGCCACTCCAAATTCCCTTCACTATTTTGGTAGCAGCAGGAGAGCGCTTTGCCAAAACCCAGCCTTCTGTTATCGTGCTTTTTATACCAAAATATGGGGTGGCTGTATGATAAAAGAATATACAGTCATACAAGTTCATTCAAGGCTGAATGAAAATTGCTGAATGAGATTGGACTTCTCCCATTAAATTGGCAGGGTGTTCTGTCCCTTCTGTTCAACTGTGGTTGCATGGGTAGTTAATTTAACTCATCTTTTTCTCAGTTCTCTGCAAGTGGCTTTTTGTAGCCAGTTAAAAAGTAAAATGTATTTATTGCTGGAGAAAAATATTTCTGTAATGGAACACCATAGAAAGCAGACACTACAGTTACTGCATTTGGAATTGTCCTGTGCTGTCAAGGCCATAAGCTGTTTTCTAACTATTTTAGAAGACCAGAAAACCAAAGAACCACCTAAAGTATGGATGTCAGATGATGCTGGTAAAATTATCTTAATTTGTTCTTTTATAAAAGTAGATAATTTTTCTGAGGGCTGTGACCTTGCATGTACAGATCCTGGGATAGCCTGCCCGTTCTTACCCCAAAAGCCGTCAAAACCAGCCACAGTGCAGGAGGGAAAGTACTGCACCCCTCATTTTACTCACAGAGAATGGAAACGAAGGAGTTCAGAGGTGGTATAGAGCAGATCTATCCTAGCTGAGAATAACACAGGGACCTCCCAAGCCCTAAGGAAGGATGTAACAGCATGGCTTCTCTGACTACGGAAGAATAGCCTTAACAGATAGATGCCTTTTTTCCCTTCAGATTTCTATTTACAGCAAGCAGCTTTGCTGCATTTCCTAGATCTGAAAACACATGTTTCTGGCAGTTATGGAAAAAGGGGAAGGCTACCTTTGTGAGCTCCTGGCTTTTCTCTGTTGTTATATCAGTTATTTTTCTCCCATGTTCCTCCTTTTTCTCCACAGTGCTTTTTTTATTCCCATGAAGATCTGGCTCGCTCCGTCGTCCTGGTTGTGAGTGTAGAGACCACGTTACAGAAGAGTCAGTCTCTCTGAAATGCAAGAGAGAGGACTTAGGAACCTGAGGGAGTCACTTTCTGCTCTGTGAGCATCTTTCAAGGAAGCTGCACGTGAGCAGAGCAGTGCTGCATCGAAGTGATGTGCATATGGGCAGTTATATCTCCAAATCAAGTAGGTGGAGAAATTAATTAAATGATTTGTGGTGAGTAACTGTCAGCCAGCTGTACACGGCACCTGTCAGTGAATCATGGCAATCCATGCTCATCACTTGCCCCAATAACACCATTGGCATTTCCTCTGGTCTGCAGAGGGTCCCATGCAGGAGCCGTATCACAGGAGGCTCAGTGAGCTGGAGCAAGTCTCAGGCTGCAGCTGGTCTCTGCCAGCATTGTGTGTCCTCACAGAAAGCCAACCTTTGCCTGTGCCTTTTCCCTGCAAGTCCAGTGTGACAGTGGTAACCACAGCCCTTACAGAGAAGGTTCTGGGTCCTTAGAAAGCCTTCTCCTCCATATTAGCACACAGTTCTCCCACTGAAGGGTGCTTACCTGCCCTCCTTGCCTTGCTCTTTTGCCAAGCGCTTTGCTCTTTGTGCCTGGATCTCTTCACAGATGGCTGAATATGGTTTGTCTGAAGGATGCTCACCCATCACCCAGACCCAGACATCATTGTCAGCGCCGAGTTTCCATGTCACAGACTTCCCACTGGCTGGAAAAGAAGCAGCTCTTTGGCAAATGCTGTTTGCTGGATAGCTCTTTGCAGGATCTGAGTCCCCCCTGCTGTGCCCTGCTGGCTGCTGTTGATGACAGAGCCTGTCTGAAAGCAACTGTACACTGGGAAAGCTTGGCTGGGAGGCAGCCCACACTTCCCAGTTTTTTTCATGCTACTGAAGCCAGGTCAGTGAAAGAGGCATTTCTCAGTCTGGAGGCAAAGGATAAGGCTCATTATTGTTTCTTTTCTTGCTCTAATTCCTGACCACTGCCCATGTGAGGGTGAACCACCTGCAAATAGGGCATGTGGGGGAATGCTGGGAGAAGAGTGCTATCTTCCCTAGTAGCCAGCATGCTGCGTAATCCTGGCAAAGGGGACTTCAGATCTAAAGTCTCAGTGGCAACTCTCCTGCAGATCTGGTGCCTCATGACAGATATTCAAATCCGTGGTATGTTAAAGGCAGATTCTGAGGTCCCATTTAGTGGGAAACTTAATGAAATACATCTAAACTATAGCAATCTCCTGGGAGCAAAAAAGCCCTGTCTTCCTAGCTATGGCAGTTGAGCAATTTGGACATGGACAGAGTGTCTGGGCCAGGGAATAAAACCATAGTGTGTCTGGCTAAAACTAGCCCATTGCAGGTGGGTTTAGTTATGGCTTGGAAATAAGCCCCTTAATATCCCTGGGAGAAGAAATTACTCGAAAGATACATTTCCTCCCATTTCTAGGGAGCAGCTGACTAGGCCAGATATGTTCCAGACGGTGAAGCAGCCAGGAGGCAGAGACTTACCTTTTTTTGGCAGTGGCTTCTTTGCTGAAGCCTTTTCTGCAGCAGCTTCTCTTTCCTCCCACCGTCTGATCTGTTCCTGCCTCATCTTGAAGAAGAGGATCTGCTTCTGCTCCTCGCTGAGTTCTGCCAGCAGGTCAGGATCGATGTACATATCTGATAATATCTGTTTCAGCATGGCTGCAGGTTTCAGTTACACGCGTTTGTGGCAGTGATCTCCAGGGATAAGATCCTCTTCCTGGCTCCGACAAGAAAGAGTCCCTGCCCGCCTGAGCCTGGAGTAGGAATGCAGGCGTGCCAGAATAATTATGCTTCTGTCTTTTTTTTTTTTAGCTCAGACTTCCTGCATGGACCAAAAAAGGAAATAAGTAGCTTAAAACCTGCTGTTAAGATTCCTTGAAATAAGAGGTAAGCTCAGCTCCCACACAGCCTGTGTCTGCTCTGCAAGGAGAGCTGGCCAGAAGGGGAGAGTCCTGGAGTGGGGAGGTTGTGTTGATACTCTGATAAACCCAGCTGATAGAATATCAAAGAGAGAGAGCACTGCCTGTTAGTCATCAGAGGTGCGGCTTAGTTGTGCCCAAGCAAACATTCCTGCTGGGCAGGGAATCAATGAACCCATGACTAGACGGCTCCTCCTCCTTCCAACAGGAAGACTTTGATGATCAAAAGCCCAGCCTGCCTCATTTTGCCAAAGAAGGATGGGGAGAACTTTTGGCTCTATTTTGAGGTGGGAGTGGAAATTTCAGCGTGCGTCCATCCATCAAAGGCAGCCTCCCAGCAAGTCAAGGGAGCACAAGTAGTGCAGCTGGTTTGAAGAAGGACAATGTGGATGGTCAGTGCCTGAGATAGCTCCCGGTCTGACACATCTTGCTGATGCACCTTGCCCACGTGGTGAGCCTGGCATGGGACAGCCCTGTGTGACAGAATGAAGTAGATGGGGAGAAGGAGCACTTCTGTTCCTGGCCAAGATGCTGACTCGTGTCTGGTGCACGCTGGCGAGGTACTAACACCCACACAGCTATGCCTTGTGCTTATGGATTTACAACTACATCAGGGATTTCTCTGAAAGAGTGGGAGCTCTCCTGTAACTTGGGAAAGTACCAAATGAAGAAATAGAAATGCAGAATAAAGACCTTGAAACCAGTTCTTTTCCTTATCTTATCTGGATAAACTCGAGGGGATCAGGAGATTGGTTGGGAGTGCTTTTGGTGACACAGGGCTGACAGTCACGTGTGAAGTGCAACACCAGAGTAGGGTGGTTGCCTGCCTGGCCAGGGGTGACAAGGCTGTCTAGACATACTCTTGGGAAATGCTGCAGCCATCAGGCTACAAGGAGATTAAGCCAGTGGGATTATTCATATCCTTATGCACAAATCCTAGGAGTCTAAGGAACAAGCATGCTAGGACATAGCACAGTAGATGGGACGCAGCAACGTGGAGGTACAAAAGGCATGGACATGGCAGAAGAACCTATGCCAGGGTGAAGTGGGACTGTATATTAAATGAAGTTAGTGGGGTCAAATCAATTAGACATCTTACAGAAAAGAGACTGAATCCCTAGGGACCCAAATGTTGGAAGAAAAGTGTTGAGAGCACCTTCAGCTTCAGAGTATGACTGCTTGGTTTCTATCACATAAAATAAAATAACAGAGAAGGAGGTAGTAGAGGAGCTAGAAAGTGCAATACTGAAGCTTACCAAGGAGCACACACTGACCATTAATTATATGAAATGGAGCAGCACAATAGCAGCCCTCATAAAGTCAGACTGTCAGAACAATATCTGCTGTGTTGGTCCACATTCCTCTGTCTCACACCCATGCCAGGATCAAGTACACTGTCCCAGGCATCACCCTGCTTTTGAACATGGGTTGCATTAAAACTGCTGGAGACAGAGCTGGCAGGAGCCCCAGTGCAGTGCAGTCTCCATGCAGTTTCAGCAGGGAGAGCTTGAAAGGAGCTTGGAGCAGCTGGAGGAGCCGTAGGCAGGGAGACAAGAACTTCCTCACGGAGCTCAAGGCACCAACAGAGCAGACCACAGTCCCAGCATAGCACTGCCTGCAGCAGAGGCCAGGAGCAGGAGGAAGGTGCAGTGATCAGGAGTTGGAATGAGCCTTCTCATTTCTATTTTGTTTCTCTGATTAGTTAATATTTTCCTGATTAAAAATGCTAACTTAATTCCAGAAGGAAGCATGAATCTAATGTTCCAAATTTGTATTGATTTTGTTTAAACAAACTGCTTTCTTGATATTAAAAAAAAAAAAAAAAGGCTTTTAGGGGAAGTGGTCAATGCTTTCTGAGTACCCTCCTGATAGCAGAATTGTTCTAGCTCAGCAGCCAAAGAAAGAGGCTTGGGCTGTCCTTGAGCCATGAAGGTGCCAGCTGTAGAAAGGGAAGAGCGTTTTGTGGGAGGGTGTTGGTGAGCATTCCCTCAATCCTTGGGGTACCCAAACTGACTGTTAAACTGCAAAACAGAGGGACATTGCTGGAGGATTGCTGTTTAACCTTCACTGTCTCTTGTTCCTAAGCACTGCCTAAAAGAGACGCTGTTTGCAAACAGATCAGGGTGTCAGAAAAGCACCTTTAACTAGAAATAGGTCCCTTAAGCTTTTAGTTGTGTTCTTTAAGATCAGTTCAACACAGTATGAAGGACACAAGTTTAGGGACTTATTTTAGGTAAACTGACGTCTTCAGAAGGTACTTGATGTTGCTGTGGTAGGGGACATGACAATCAGTTTATCTGACTTCAAGGTGGATTTTGTTTGGAGAAGCCACCAGAGTTGCATCATCTGTGGATCTGAAACAGTAACAGTAACTGAAGTAGATGGTAGCTCTGGCGGTCTGAGCTCGATGGTGTGGCAGAGATGCCCTCCGTGGGCTGACAGAAATTAACCACAGTGTCTAAAATTGAAAGGGCTTTTAACAAAAGAGACTTATTACGAGGTGAGATGAGATGCTTTTATTTCCTTCAGGCGAGGAGGTATTATTTGTGGTTTGTGTGAGCCAAATGCCAAGTGGTTTTGTCAAACAGTGGACACTCAGTATCTTCCGGGGGGTGGGAAAAGGTCAGCCAGCTGGTCAGGCTTGGTCTTCTGACTTTGAATTACTAGAATTACTCTTTCCCCAGAAACTCTTCAGGATAGTCGCAGTTCACTAGCCAGAAGGGTGCTTGAAAAAGAGGATGTCCCAAAGTCATCCTGATAGGATGTCCTTGCTACAGCTGAGCAGAGGCCATATGCGGCTCTGGCTGGCAGGAGTGGCTGGAAGTGCAGATCATGAGCTTGAGTCCTGTACACTGCTCTTCATATAGCAGTGAGCAGCTTGAATCCACCTCACCATCACGTCAGCCCTCTTCCTCACCTCTTGGCTGCATAGGAGGTATTGGACATGGCCAAGAGTGGTTTATGTTGCAGAGTTAAAATTTGCAGTAAGCAAAGCTGTGGTGGTTAAATGGTGTTTCTTTCCCCACCTTTCCCAGTACCACCTCTTGGTGCTTTAGGTGTTCTTCCTCACTCTGGGATGTGCTTCTGTCCCTGAAGGTTCCAGGTTGTATGCTCTATATCCTTCTGCTCAACCAGATTATCTGTTTCTCCCAAAGCACTTGGGAGACAGAGATGGTTTGCAAGGATTGCAAGTCTTTTTGTTAGTTAAATTAGGCTTCCTGGGACATGATGCATGAGAAGTCAGCAGCAGAATGCATGCAGCAGCATGTTCAAGCTGCTCTGGCTTCTCTGGAGTAGGAATGGCTTTGCTATGGCATTTATTAAGTAGGACATGATGTCCTCTGCCAGATGCAGTGGTGACAAACCGGTGATCCCTTTTTCCATGCCTGGGGACACAGTGTGATGTCAAGATGGAATGGTGCTCAGCACACCAGTTTCACAGCACTGACACAGTTTTGCAGAGTTGCATCTCCTTGTAACTTTGGTTGTAAGAGGAAACTTATAACGCTGTATCCCAAAGGTTAAAGCACCGGCTATTTTAACACTGGGAAATGACGTAAGCATCTGGAGAGATTTGCAGTATTTCTTTTTTATCAGTCACTTCATTAAAGATCTTAAAATCTGGAAGTCCTTGTAATATCAGTCATATGCTGATCCCAAAATTTGAATCAAAGCCACGTTACTCTCACTTGGCCAGAAGTGGTATTGCTGATGCCGTTCCAGCTGTAAGTAGTATATTTACAGCTCAAATTTAGGGAAGCCAAAGACTGCAGTAATGGTAGTGGGACCTCCAAGCAGGTAACTTGTAGGGAAACTCTGGCAGAGGTCTTGTGAAACTTTCTAATACTTGTATATTTTTCATGGGAGTGATAGAGGGGAGCTGGTTTTGTAGAGGAATGGGAGATGGGAGTAGCCAAAATCAGCAAAAAATAAGTAGGCTTTTGGGGCTCTGCCACTCATATATAAGATAGCTGATTTGAAAACCATGATGGTAAATACAATGCTAATGTTAAATGACCCTTCAAAAAGCAAGGTCACACAGCATGTGAATTTTCTGCTGGAGAGCAGCCTCTTATTGGTGGTCTTGTAAATCATCTACCATTAATGGGGAAACAAGTCTATACATACACATAAAATCACAATTGCTTTTCAGAAGAACTGGCATGAGCTCCTGCTCACGTGTCCAGCAGGTGACACTTTGGTCACTGGACAGACTCACCAACACTTGCTTGTGCCATACTAGTTCCTAGTCCTGGTCCTCACCTTCAATGCTGCCAGCGGAGAGAAAGTTTCTCCACAAAAACAATAGGCAGACAGATAGGCGTTTGGTATGATTTTCACCAAGAAATCAAACAGCAGGGTGTAAAATGAAACAGTGGACAAGACGAACAGAGGCTCTTGTGCTGATTTTCTGGGAGCTGGCTTCTTCAACCTGCTGCACATATCTCTTCTATAAATGTGACAGTAATTGTAAACTAAGAATAACCCAAGAAACTCAAAGATGAGGAGAAAAGAGAACACAAGAAAAGTTGCTTCAGGGTACAGACTGATGAGCTAAGAGGATTTCCATTGTCATAAAGTAGTTTTTCCCATAAAAAGCATATAAGAGCACATTGTTCATAAAATGGTTGAACTACATTATTTTGAATCAAGAGCTTCTCCTTGGAGCTGGTCATCACCTTAATGAGAAGTGACTTCAGAGACACCACTGGGAATTCTTTTCCCTGGTCAAGAGGCTGGGTCATGAGAGTGCAATTGAATTTCCTTTCACTTGCCAAACTAAGCCCTGCAGTACTGAGGAGGTATTTTGCTCAGGTTTTGCTGGATTTCTCCAGTTCCAGCCACTCCAATGTCATCATCTATCTGCCAGATTTCAGGAAGGGATTTCTGTTTTTTTTTGGAGTGAAGCAAAACGGAATTGCCAAACCCACCTGAAATAAGTGCAGCTGAATGTAATCGCTCTCCAAACCTTGCTCTCAGTGCACAAGTCTTCATGGGTTGTTCTACATTAGTTCATACAATGCACTTTTGTCAGAAAATATTTGTTAGCAGCTGCACCGGCAAGGTTACTACCCAAATACCCTTCTGGTTTGGGGTTTGGTTGTTGGTTTATTTGTTTTGTTCTTGTTTGGGTTTTCTTAAATCCTCATCCTGTTCTAAATGAGGAGTGATTAGTTCCTCTCTTTCTGTTTAATTTTGCTTCAGACTACAGTTTTCTCTTTCAGATGGAAGGAAAACTAGTCTGGTCATAACACAAGGAAAATATTACTGCATTAGCTTGGCCCTCAGAAGACAGAACTAGATCTGTTTGTATCTTAGAATCATGAAATTACAGAATGGTTTGGGTTGGAAGGCACCTTAAAGATCATCTAGTTCCAACCTTCCTGCCATGAGCAGGGACACTTTCCACTAGACCACATTGCTCAAAGCCCCATCCAATCAGGTCTTGAACAATTCCAGGATTGGCGCATGCACTGCTTCTCTGGACAATGTGTTCCAGTGTCTCCCCATCCTCACAGGAAAGAATTTCTTCCCAATATCTAATCTAAACCTCCCTGCTCTCAATTTGAAGCCATTCCCCTTTGTCCTGTCACTACATGCCCTTGTCCAAAGTCTCTCTCCAGCTCTCCTGTACCCTTTTTAGAGACTGGATTCCGATTAATATAACCATATAATCATATAATGCTTGAAAGAACAAAACTAATGAAGTTACCGGAACATGAACTACCTTGAAATTATCTATAGCTGAACTGACTTGGCCTTTAGGTCTCTGATCTTGCTGGAGGGAACAGTGGTTATCTTATAGCAGGTATGAATGGATGGAAATGGCCACAAGAAAAAATAATTTGGTACAGCAGGGGCCACTGAATAGAGTTTGAGGCCCCAGGGCTCTACTTAGAAGGAAAAAGTTGTCTTCCCTGCTACAATAATGTGCAAACATTTCTTGATCATCTTCCTATATCAAAATTACTTAGGGAATTACCAATGTGATAAAAAGGGTAAGGGCTTCTATAGGTTAACACACAGGATCAGATACTCAACCAAACTCAGACACTGTAAGAAAGGAGATTATTTCTCACCATGACACATAATTTGATTTGTAGTTCTGCACAGATACGGGTGCTGGGTGGTAAATTCCCAAATCCAGTACCCTGAGGCACAAAAAGCAGGCCAACTTACACAGTTACAACCTTAGGCTATTAGCGTATCTTACTTCAGTCACTGCTTGGCTAAGTTGTTACTGGTTCATCCTTTCTCTGCTTTGAATGAAAGCCATTGTGCCCCAAGAAAACACAGCACACACTCAGTGAGTTGTGGTCTTTTTGTGGGCAGAGGATGTGTCTGCATCATGTCACACATGGGTGTGTTTTTTACCATTATAAGGGGCAAAAGTTCATCACTAGGGCAAGTTGTCACCACAGAACTGGTCAAAAAGCGTATTTCTAGCTCATCATTACACATCCCAGACAAGGAGGGTTTTGTCTTTGTTTTCACCCTTCACGAACTTAGGCCATCAGCTTTCTGTTTTCCACATTCCCACGGTTATTGCTTCCATTGCTTAACTACTTTGTTCTTCATCTTGTTATTCGGAACGTCGCTCCTGTTATTATCAAGGTGGGAACCAGGATGGAGGCATCTGTGTGGAACCCCTCTGGAGGCTGAGGGTCCGGTTGCATTGATCCCTGAAGCTTAGTCCATATTTAGACAATGCACAATTACGTCTGTTCATATTCAAATCATGACAGTGATTGATTCATGGCCCTGTTAAAAAGCCAACATCATTTGAACAAGCACAAGCTGTAATGAGCTGGAGTGGAAATGAACTTGGAGGCACAAACCAACTGGAGATGGAAACAAACTGGAGCTGAACATATACTGGAGCTGAAATTAAGCCGGGGAAGGAAGATTAAATCCAACTGGAGCCTAAAAAATGTGCTGGAAGCAAGACCAAACTGGACTCATTCGTGAGCTGGACCTGAGACAAACTGGGGGTAGAAAGAAATGACTTGAAGCTGCACATGAGCTGGAGCCCCAGACAAGCTGGAGCCACCAAGTCCCCGCAGCATCTCAGAGCGTGCTGAGCCAGGAGTGGGGCCATGCAAAGGGCAGGCAGCCTGCCTCCTTCCCAGGGGATCCACACCCCACGCGAGCCTCTCGGGTATGAGTGGCTACCAGTGTGGCTGATTCCAGCTCTCCTAGTTCCAACAGAACCAGTGCAGCGCCGAGGGGTTTGTCCTCCTGGCAGCAGTTCCAGGAAAGAGCTGGGGAGAAGCCAGGTGGGAGCAGGGGGCCCATGGCAGGAAGGGTCACCAGCTGCCCCTGGGGACCCTCATCCCCAGCAGGAGGCAGAGGGAGGCTCTAGGGAGGACACGGCTGGGTTGAGGGCAGCCACAAGCCATGGAGAAGGCAGAAGAGTTGCCCTGGCACCCTCCAGCAAGGAGCACCCCGAGCAAGGAAGCAGGCCTGCTCTGAGAAGGTGCAGCAGGGAGTGCCCCAAGGGTCCTGTGGAACATGACGGGGCTGTGGCACTCAGTGTGCCGAGGTTGCATGAGCCTGAGGCTGGCCATCCCCTCCTGCGGGGCAGCACCGAGGGGGGGATAACTCCTGGCAGGGGACACTGTAGCTAGGATATGGACACACTAGCTGAGATACAGATAAAGTACTTGGAATATGGACACCATAGCTGGGATATGGTGTCCCCATACATATCCTGTACACAACAGCAAGACCCATGCTCCCCCCCACCTCCAGCCCCCCCCAACCCTCAAATACCCAGCCACAGCCATAAAGAATTTGTCAAAACCCAGCTCTGCCACTGAAGCCACTTGAGGCAGAAAGCAAGTTTTCCACGGTCTGACGGAAGAGCCTCCCCCTCTATGTCCCCACCCAGCCATGCCCCTCTCCATGCCCCCTCTGGCCATGGCCCCCCAGTCCGGCAGTCCTTCGTATGTCCCCCACAAGGCAAGCACCCTTCCATGCTCCCCCCAGCCATGATTGCCACCCCAAGCCACGTCCCACCTATGCCCGGAGACAAGCACCACCCCCCCAATTTACTGCCGTCCCAATGTAGGAGTACCAGGGCGGCCACATCAAGGCTCCCATGTCTTATTTAAAGTAGTTCTGCTCTAAGCCAGCCGTTTTTTGTCGGGGGATAGAAGGGGCTTCACCCCAGCGCCGGGCCCAGGGGTTGGGCCCTGCGAGCTGGAGAGGGCGGGAAGTGTCGCTGGGCCGGGAGCTGTGTGTTGTTTGCTTTGTGACTGGCTTTTACACACTCCGCTAACAGAACTCCTTCGGGAGGAGGAACCACCCCGGCTTCTGACCTGTGACTGCACCACAGAGGGCCGGCGGCTGCGGGGATCCGGGGCTGCGCAGGCGCCGGGCCGGGCCATGGGAGCTTCCCTGGGGGCTGCGGCGGGGACAAGCGTGGGCCACTGTCCCTGCTGTCCCTGCCTGCGGGGGTGGGCAGCGGCGCGGCCCGCGGGGCTCACCGCCGACCGGACCCCAAGCAGGCGGCACGGCGGGGCCTCAAAGCTCTGCCCCGCTCCCGGCGCAGCCTGGCCGCACTCCCGGGAACACCGCGGAGAGAGGGACACGGGGCAGGGCCTGCGGGTCACGGCTGTGCGCGGGGGAAAAGCAGGGACAACTCCTCAGAAGTCCCCAGCGGGTCTCACGGCCGGGACAGCGCGGCCCGANACCTGCCCCGCCCATCAGCCGCGACCCGCCAATCAGATCTCGCTGCTTCGGAGCTTTGGCCAATCGTAACCCGCCGCTTGCGCCTCGCCCGCCCCTCCCTCTGCCCACCGGCGGCCTGCGCCTCCCGAGGCACCCCCGCCCCTTCCGCCGCTGCCGGGGTCGCGGGCCGGGATATGGTGCTGGCGTTCGTGCTGCTGTCGCCGGGCGGGCCGGCCGCCCACGCGCCGTGCCGCGTGCTGTACGCGCGCTCCTTCGGGACCCCTCCCGGGACCCCTCCCGGGGGTCCCCGGCAGCGCCTTCGCCGCAAGGAGCAGCTGCTGGCCGTGGCCAGGTAGCCGGGAGACCCCCCCCGCCTGCAGGCGGCATCGCTGGGCCGAGTGACACCAGCCTCCGTGGGAACCCTCTCCCTGCCGATGTTGGGCTCGGTGGGACCCCGCGACCCGGTCCATCCCCTGAGCCCCTGCAGTTGTGACACCCCGTCCTTCTTCCTGGAGCCCCCACAGCCATAATACCGCCTTCTTTTTTTTCTTTTTTTTTTTCTTATTTTTTGTGATGGAGGGGCTCCTGGGTTTTGTCCCTTTACTGTTGCACACCCTCCCTTCCTGACGGGAGCCTGGGCTCAGTGGGACCCCCAGAACTGCGGCCGCCCTGTTTTGGGAGGACAGGGCTCAGCGGGAACCCCAGGACCATGACCTCTCACATTCACCAGACTCACCCTTTTTGGAGATGCTGGGCTCGGCAGGACCCCTGGGGCCCTGTCCCCCCAACATGGGGGGGTCACTCTATCCATGGATGAAGTGGTGCTCCTTAACACGAGTGTCTTCCATTTCTCTTCCAGGCAAGTGGCCTCGCAGTGCCAGCTACTTCAGGCATCCTTGGGGCGCCCATCCTCCCCACAACTCCCCCAGCTACCTGATGAGCCGGTGTCACTCCAAGATGCCCCGGGGGGCCTTTTTCAGATGCCCCCCGGTGATCCCTTTCCCGACCAGGTGACGGTAGTCTGGTTATCGGTGCTGGCCCTCGCCTTTGCTTTGGTTTGTGACCCCCATGAAAACCTGTCATTGGCCGAAATCACCCTGCGGCGCCTGGCTCCTCGCCTGATCTTCTCCCTGCGGCTCCTCAGCCCCAGCGCTGATGTCTTGCTCCGTCCTGATGCTGCCGATGGCCTCCTGGATCGTCTCCTGCCCCATGGGCAGATGCTTTTTCTCAATGAGCGTTTCCTCCAGGCGATGGACCGGGAGCTGGGCATCAAAATACCCCACTGAGCTACAGATGACATCCCTGCCCACCACGCCTGGATATTTTTCAGTGCAGAGAGACAAGGGAGGGATCCCACATGGTCGCCAAGCCTCAGCAGGATGGATGAGAAAAGTAGCTCAGGAATAAAGAGCAACAAGCTGGCAAAGAGCAGGGTTTTAATCCCCCAATGCTGTCATAGGAGAGCTAATAGCTGTCCCCATAAATCCATCCAGAGCTGGGACAGTGCCATGTTCCTGCACCATTTTCCTGTGCTGTGTTCCTGCACTGCTCTATGTGTGTGTGACAGCGGGTGATGGCTCCGCATGGGTGTGAATGGACATGAAAAGAGGTTACCCCAGCTGGATGTCATGAGCCAGGCAGGGGCTCTCTGGCAGGTGAAATGTAGCTGTGGGCAGTGCAGAACTGTTCTGTGGTGGGTTGGAAACTCACCTCAGGACAAGAGGAACCCCAGGGGACACGGGGATTGCAACCAGCCCTGGTTCACACTCACTGGGTGGGGGATTGAATAAACAGGCAGCAAGACAGCATGTGGCCATGTGCCTGGCACAGTGGAGTGGTTGTCCCCGGGTGATACTGCCCAGGGCCAGGGGCCAATACAGTACAGTTCCATTATAAATTATTCCTGGAGCAATGATGGGATATATTTTTTACACCTTAGCATTAAGCACCGTTAGCAGAAAGGCAGTGACCGTATCATTGTTGAGGTTTTAAGTAAAGTTGACTAAATGCCACAAGGACTGGAAGTTTCTTTCAAACTATTATCCCAAATTATCTTTCTAATTTCAGTGGGTAAGGTACTGTCTTCACCTTTCCATATGATAGCAGCTGTCATACACTGCATGCACAATTGGCCTGAAGAGCCAAAGAGACATTGTCTTGGAGTGTTTCAACGGTGTTAGCAGTTAATTGTTGATGAGAACCGGCTGCAATCTGAATGTATGGGCCATTATTATGTATGCGTTTATAGGGTTCCACTTGCTGGATTTCAGTGTCATCTGGTTTATGGCCAGAATTCTCTTGAAAGTCAGCCACCTGAATCACATCTAATGGACTAGTTTTTTTGTATGTGATTTCCACTCCACCCTGAGGTCTAGTAGATTCAGGGGGTGTTGAAAGAAATGATCATCTTGCCCTGGTTCCCTGTCATTGTGATCACCCTGTATGTTTCCATCCCATGTAAGTCTGCTGTACTTTTCCTGGAACTCTGATATCTCAGTTGCTCTATACGGCACTGTTTTGGTAGCAGTTTGCTGACCCTGACCATCATCTGGTTTCAGTTTTAATTGGAGGCCATAATGTTACTTCCTCATCATCAGATGATAGCGCAATTATTGCTTCTCACTTTTTGTCAGGGTAATAGACCCGTTTGCTGTCTTCCAACTCCTTCATTGGATACAAAAAGCCAGAGTTGTGAGTTCCTATTTCTCCAAAAGGTGCAGATTCTAAGTCCTGCATTGGTGCCCCCTTTCCCATAGGCCCTGCTGTCCTGGCCTGGGCCAGTCACCACTTTCCTTCTGCTTCTCCCTGATCAACTGCAGCAGGAGCAGTACCTGCTCCACTGTGCTGGGTCCTGGCACTGCACAACCTGCTGGATCACATCATCCAGGGCAGAAGTTCGGCATGCTCAGCACTTTCCTAAAAGAGGCATCAAAGGAGCAGCCAGGAGGGCAAGGAGGGAGGCACCCCTCTACCTGCAGCACCCTCAGCCAGGTCCCAGCCAGTCTGGTTCCCAGCCAGGACAAGGAGGGGCAACACGGTACTCATGGAGCAGGTGGGCACAGAGACAGAGCCCATCCCAAAACTGCCTGACACCCTGGCTGCTGGCCTTTTGAACCTGTTGACTGAACATGGTCCTTGCTGGCTCCAAGCCAAACTGCCTTTCCTTAACCATTACCACGTGGGTAGGGCCAGAGGGCAGAGGTGCCAAGGCTTCTGGGTACCAGAGCCCTTGGAAACCTGATAGGTGTGGCTGCAGCAGGGATAGGGTGGCAGAAGTGTTCCTGCAGCTCTAAAAACCCCGTGGCACCTATTAAAGGAGCTGAAGCTGCCAGAGAAGCACAGACAAGTGGGAGGAGAGGTGATGCTGGGCTGTGTTCCTGACCCCTGACAGCTTGGGCTTAGTGCATGGCTGGCACCAAAGATGTTGGGGTGGCATCCTGCTGGGGAATAGGGCATGCTACTGGCACTAGCAACACCTCTGCTGCACGTGAATCCAGGCTGGACTTTGCTTGATGAGGCACTGCCCTGGGCACAGTCCTACCACAGGATTCCTCTGGTCCTGAGGTTGTGGAGACTGCAGCAGGGAGGACAGCCAGCACTGTGAGGACCCACCATTAGCCATGGAGCAGCAAAGTGTGGTCGGGGAGGAGCTGGGCAGCCTCCATGGCATCCCCCTCTACAAGGTCTTCATTGAGGGCTGGCCACAGGTGAAGGCTTTCCAAGCCCGTCCAGATGACCTGCTCATATCCACCTACCCCAAATCAGGTAAGTGGCACTGGGGAAGGGTGAAGGGGGGATGTGGTGACACCAGCCTTTGCAATGCTGTCCCTGTGCTGCAGGCACAACGTGGCTGAGTGAGATCATGGACATGATCTACCACGATGGCGATGTAGAGAAATGCCGGCGGGATGCCATCTACAACCGTGTGCCCTTCTTGGAAGTGAAGGTCCCCAGGATACCGAGTGGTAAGCTTCCCCAGCCTGGCTGCTCACGTTGGGTGGGGAGGGAGCAGAGCCATGGTGGCGGTGAGGGTGCTGGGACTCACACCTCTGAGCCCCCTGTGCCACAGGTGTGGAGCAGCTGGAGAATACTCCATCCCCCCGGCTGGTAAAGACCCATCTCCCGGTCCAGCTCCTCCCACAGTCCTTCTGGGAGAAGGACTGCAAGGTAAGGCTACAAGTGCCCACTACCTCTCTCCCCACCTGGGTTGGCAGGGAGGAGGCACCACTCTGTATCTCCCAGCTAACATCCTTGTCTGTCTCCAGATTATCTACATGGCCCGCAACCCCAAGGATGTTGTCATTTCCTACTACTACTTCTACCAGATGGCCAAGATACACCCTGACCCTGGCACACTGGCTGAGTTCCTGGAGACCTTCCTGACTGGCAAAGGTGGGGGCTGAACCACAGGATGCTCACCCTGAAATGCTGATGGGAAGGACATCCTCCACTACCCAACTTTTCAGCTAATCCCTTGACCATTCCACAGCGGCCTACGGGTCCTGGTATGACCACGTGCGGGGCTGGTGGGAGAAGAGGAAGGAGAAGAAGATCCTCTACCTCTTCTATGAGGATATGAAGAAGGTGAGGGGAAGGTGGCCTGGTTGCCCCTCACAGCCTTTTTGGCAGCATTCTCATGTCAACCGCCCTCCAGAACCCGCGGCAGGAAGTGAAGAAGATCCTGCAGTTCCTGGGCAAGGAGGTGGCAGAGGAAACGGTGGAGAGGATCCTTCACAACACCTCCTTCCAGGCGATGAAGAAGAACCCTGCTGCCAACTATGAGACCATGCCCACAGCCCTGATGGACCACAGTTGCTCCCCCTTCCTCCGGAAAGGTGTGGTTTGGCCAGTGGTGGAGGATTTGGGAGGGATGTCCCTGGGTTGTAGTTCAGCCACCATCCGTGGCTGCAAGTATTTCGTGTGTGTTGAGATTTGCCCCACTTGCTTTCTTGCCCTCAGGGATCTGTGGAGACTGGAAGAACCACTTCACTGTGGCCCAGAATGAGCGCTTTGACCAGCACTATCAGGAGCACATGGCAGGCACGGACCTCCACTTCCAGATGGAGGTGTGAGGGGCTCATCCCCCTCTCCAGGAGGACTCTGCTTCTCCTTGCTCCTCTGGTGGGGAGGGTGAGTTCAGATGGAGCATCCTTGCACTGATTCACTTTCCCCCCTGCAATAAATTGTGATAAATCGAGAGTGAGTCATTGCCTTCAGGGAAAGGCAGGGTGGCACTGAACCCCCCAGATTCCAGGCAGTGTTTGGGAGCACCACCATGGCCAGCAGGAGAGAGGATAGGTACACACAGTGGATTTTTAGCTGGTGATGGTTAAGCATCCCTGGGAGTGGACATCCTCCCAAAAACCACCCCTGGACCCTGTCACCTTGGACGTCCCAGTCCCAGCCTACCTAGGTGCCTGGAGGGAACAAAGATTCATGAAGAGTGGAAAAATCCCAAAGCACCAGCAAACCTGTTGCTGCCACAGCTCTTGTGTACACAGGAGCTTTCATGCCTCCAGATTGTGGCAAGTTTCTTGACAGAATGGGTGGTGGTGAGGTTCTCCCCAGGCTCTCTGGCCCAGCTGGAGCTTGGCAGCCCATGGTCTATGGAACAAAGGTGAAGGGAAACACCTCCCTGCTGGTGTATGGCCAGGCTCAGCAACATCACTGTCCTTGCTGGATAGGTAACCCACCCTGCAACCTCCAACCTGGCTGCGCTGAGCCCTTGTTCTGGGATGGCCAGTGCAAACCAGTCCCTGTCCCACTGGGGGCAAGGGTGTGCTTTGGAGCCCCGAGTTCTCCACTTACACCCCATTTCTGGCCTGTTCTTCCATTTCCAAGATTGCAGATTTTTGGCAATACAGCCTCATGAGGTTGTCTTATTCCCAAAGAGAAGCAACTTGGATCCGACTTCTATACAGCAGCAGTGCTGTAAGGGGACCTGACCCACAGGAATAAATCCTTTCCACACATGTATTTAAATGCTGGTAGACATCGCCATACTTCCCCAGCTCCTGATTTTGCCTGAAGTGTTTGCACACACAGACGTTATTGCTGACATATGGACAGATGGACAGCCAGGGAGACACATCCCTGCCTGCAGAACACCTGACTGCCTGGCACGGCATGTCCCACCTCACCGGGAACTTGGCCCTGGGTCCAAATCAGGGACTTTTCTCTCAAGATTGCAAACAGGCAAGTTGCTGCCATCTCCTGCCCTCCCCACTCCCTCCTGGCTCTAAGGTCGCCTGTGGGAAGCAGGTAAGGAAGAGCATTTTACCACCACTGGCACCTTTAAACACCTCTTCCACAAGCACTTGTGCTTTGCAATCCTGCAAACTTTGGACCCAGCCGTATTTGCGTGGGGTAGGGGCATGACCAAAGCCTGATCCCCAACATCCCACCAGCAAGCCCCACGTCTTTGTGAGGAACAGGGGACGTCCACCCAGGTGACTCCTGGATCAGGACAGGGCGACGTTAAATCCCCCCGGGAGGTGGGTTGGGGTTTCCTCCCTTTGTTTGCCTCAGCGGGTGGAGGGGGAAGCTGTGATTTCCACCCCCGCCCCGCGGGGGCTTGCGGGGCTTGCTGAGCCCGGCACGGCGCATCACGGGCGCCTGGGGACGGTCCCCATCCCCGCTCGCCCCTGCCCTGCGCTCCTCCTGCCGCAATCCCGGGACAAAAGTTGCTGGAGGCTCTTGCCCCAGCGGTGTGCCCCCGCCTCCCTGAGCCTCCATCTTCCACACAGGGCAGGGAAAGGAGCAAATCCCTCCCCGTAAGCAGCGGGCGAAGCTTTACCTCCTCCCTGCCAGAGCACCCGGAGAAGAGGTAATGGGGGGACTGGCCACGGGCAGGGGGCTGGGCCCCTTTCGGAGTGCCCTGGCCTCACAAACAGGGGGGTGCAGGGGCTCAGAGGGGCGCAGTGTGCCTGCAAACCCTTGGGAGATGGAAGCAAGCGACCAAGCCTCTCTCCAAAACTCAGAGTGTGACGGTTCTGCAGCTGCCATATCCAGGGTTTCCATCCTGGCTGGTGAGTGGAAGGGTTTTCTGGGGAGAGAGTCCTGGGAGCCCTGCTCGTCGTTCCTGTCTCCTTCAAACCCTCACTCGGCTCCCCACAAGAAAGGCTTCCGCATTCTGCTGTACAGCAGAGAAATGGCGAGGACAAGGCAGAGAGAAAGCAGCCTGAAACCTCAGGCAGGAAAGTCGCTGCGAGCTTTTATACTCCGGAACAGCGCTGCCAGCTTGGTGTGGGCAGCGCTGCCTGTGCTGACCTGAACCCACCAGAGCCAGCCATAGCCCTCCACACTCCCTGCACTGCCACCTGGCCCCTAAAATCCCAGCGGAAGATGGATGCCACCTCCCATGATGCCAGCAAGCGGGGGACAGTTTCCTTCCTGGGGAAAGGATGGCTGGATTCAGCAGGGATTTTGGGGACCTCAGGGAACGAGGTGGCCCTGTAATGCTCCTTACTACCAGCCAGCCCTACCATGTGTCCCTGTCCCCCAGAGGATGGCCAATCCCGAGCCCTACCTGCGTCAGCCCTGGCGCACAGTGCATGGCATTCCCATGGTCAGCGCCTTTGCCCACAACTGGGAGCGGATCGACAGCTTCCAGAGTTGCCCCGAGGACATTGTGGTGGTCACATTCCCCAAGTCAGGTGAGTGTCCCCAGGCAGCAGAGAGGGCACCAACCTGCAGATGCCTGGGCTGGAACTGGAGGGGATGCCAAAGGCAATGCTGGCAGATGGTGACCCTCTGGTGCCTGAGGTGGGGCTCCGGTGGGAATGACATCAGCTGCACACCCAACCTCTGCTTGCCAGGCACTACCTGGGTCAGTGAGATTGTGGACATGATCCTGAAAGGCGGTGACCCCGAAAAATGCAAGCAGGATGACATTGTCAACCGGGTGCCCATGATGGAGTTTGCTGCCCCTGGGAAGATGCCAGCAGGTAGCAGGGTGGCAGTGGGTGCTGGACTGGGGACAGGCTTGGTTTTGTAATGGGAGGGCACCCCACCAGCAGTGGGATCACTTCTGGGGGAATTCTTTGCAGGCACAGACCAGCTGAGGGCCTTGGCATCCCCTCGCATCATCAAGACCCACATCCCAGCTCACATCTTGCCCAAATCTTTCTGGGAAAACCGCTGCAAGGTAACAGACTGGAGTGAACACACTTGGAGGGATCCAGAAGAGATAAGGGGGGTACCTGACCTATTGGGCCCCTTCAAGTCCCCACATGCCACCAATCTTTCTTCAGATGATCTATGTGGGGCGCAATGCCAAGGATGTGGCCGTTTCCTACTACCACTTTGATCTTATGAACAAGTTCCACCCACACCCAGGGACATGGGCTCAGTACCTGGAGGAATTCATGGCTGGCAGAGGTGGGACATGGCACCCCTGGGTACATGTGGGGTCCCTGTGGGGTGCTGTCACCCACTGACATCCTGTGGCTGCTCTCCCCATGCAGTGGCCTACGGCTCCTGGTACAGCCACGTCAAGGACTACTGGGAGCGGAGGAAGGATTACCCCATTCTCTACCTCTTCTACGAGGACTTGAAGGAGGTGATGGAGTGGGGTGGGTGGTGGTGTGGCATCTGGGGGTGGTGGCAGGAGGGGTGAGCGTTGGCCTGTGTCCCACAGGACCTCCGCCGGGAGATTGCCAAGGTGGCCCAGTTCCTGGGGCAGGAGCTGTCGGAGACAGCACTGGACACCATCACCCGACACACTTCCTTTGAGGCCATGCGGGACAACCCTACCACCAACTACAGCAAGGTGCCCTCCGACCTCATGGACCATGGCATCTCTCCCTTCATGCGCAAAGGTGAGCGGCTCTGGGGGGCTCCAGGCGCACTGTCCCCCCTTGCCTGTGCTGAGCCCCATCTCCCCTGGCTGCAGGCACCACCGGGGACTGGAAGAACCACTTCACCGTGGCCCAGAACGAGCGCTTTGACCAGGACTATGCGCAGAAGATGTCAGGCACCGACCTGCGCTTCCGCACTCAGATCTGAGGAGACACCGCCAGAATGCCCCCAAAATCTGACCTGTGCTGATGACACCACACCCACACCAGTGGCTCCTTGCCCTCCCCTGGGACTGCTGGAGAGAAATAAAATGTCCTGCCTGACCCTTGCATAGGGTGCTCACTACCCCACGCCTGTGCTGATCCCACCCCTGCCATCCCCTGGGGCTGCTGTCTTCTCTTCGGGCTGGGGACAAGCAGGTGTCAGCCCTCAGCTGCCATGGTGGGGGGATTGCTGCCAGCAGCTCATGGGGTTGCTGAGGGTTGTGGTAACACTGCACATGTGGAAGCTGTTGGCTGGATGTGGGCAGTGAGAGGTGGTCTCTCTGTCCTCATGTGGGAGGACACGGCCAAG
Organism: Grallaria varia; assembly: GCA_013396735.1. Lineage (NCBI taxonomy): Eukaryota > Metazoa > Chordata > Aves > Passeriformes > Formicariidae > Grallaria > Grallaria varia. Next base: position 28,505 of record VWZG01000564.1, read on the forward strand.
GACCTGGGGGTGGGAAGCAAGATCGGTGGGCTGGAGATGTCCACTGTGGCCCTGCCTGCAGGTCAGTGGCTGGTGGCTTCTCCCTGCACTTGCTCCTCCCTTCCGGCAATTGCAAGGCTGAAAAACATTGCTGCCCTCTCTGCCCTGCCTCTTTCCTTCTCCTCCCTGTAAAAACTGCTGTGGGGCCCCGTGTCTCCTGGCCCTCTGTGTTCAGCCTCCTGGTGTCACCCTCCCGGCGTCACTCTCCCAGCGCAGAGCAGTGCCGTGTCAGGTGAGAGGGGTGTCCTGGGGTGCCCTGTGGGTGCTCTGCACTTGCTCAGCTGCACAGAGCTGTGAACTGTGGGGTCCAGGGAGGTGGCTTTGGGGTACTTTGGGGTGCAATCAGCCAACTTAAACCTTCCCCTGAGCTGGGGTCTGCTGCAGTAACCTCAGGGACACAGTTCCCTGCTCCCCTCTGGTGCTGAGGCAAGGGGAGAGTGTTTGGTCTGGGTGATACTGGCACCCTATTGGCAGCCCCTGCCCTCACTGGGGCACTGGGTGTGGTCCTGTTCCCATAAATGGGACCCCTGTCCCTGCAGTTGGGACCCTTGTCCCCCCAGACGGGCCCCCTGTCCCCAGCAGTGAGTGCAGTGATTTATGCGGTGACCTCTGGTCTGTGTGCCCGTGCTATCACTGCCACTCCCTGCGCCAGCACTGTGCCAGGTGCCTGGGCTGCCCTGGCTGGTGGCTGCCCTGTGAGGGTGAGGGGTGGCTCCCTTCACCAGTCACCCCCTGCAAAGTGTCCCTGTCCCCAGCAGGATGGCCGATCCAGACCTCTACCTGCGTCAGCCCTGGTGCACAGTGCATGGCATCCCCATGGTCAATGCCTTCGCCCACAACTGGGAGCGGGTGGACACCTTCCAGAGCCGCCCTGAGGACATTGTGGTGGTCACCTTCCCCAAGTCTGGTGAGCTTCCCTGAGTCCACCAGATGTGCTGGTACCGTGTGGGCAAGTGTGTTGTACATCTGAGACCCACTGTCTGGGGAAATGCAGCACATGTTGGGGGCTGTCAGGATGGACCTGTGTGAGATCCTATTTGCCACCTTGGCATCTGGTTGAAGTCTAAGGGGTTGTCAGTGATAAGATCCATTGCCACCCTGGCTGCTCCCCTGATGGGTTCCGTTCCCCAGGCACCACCTGGGTCACCGAGATTGTGGACATGATCCTGCAAGGCGGAGACCCTGAGAAGTGCAAGCGGGACATTATCAGCAAAAGGGTGCCCATGCTGGAGTTCTTTGCCCCTGGAAAGATACCAGCAGGTATTGGGGTGTGGGGACTTGACCAGGGGCATGCCAACAGGGGCTGAGTCCTGGAGATCTCTGCCAAGGACCCACTGAGGAAGTGCTTTGGGATCCCCCAGGGACAGACCTGCTGGCCACCATGCCCTCACCCCGTGTGGTGAAGACCCACCTGCCAGCACATGTCCTGCCAAAATCCTTCTGGGAAAACCGCTGCAAGGTAACCCCCCTACCCTAGTCTCTGCCTTGAGGGGCATTGAAGTCCCTTGTTTCCATGGGACAGGAACCCCCACTGCTCCCTTCAGGATGCTAAGTGGGCATGGGAGTTCTGAGAGCTGGAGCATCCTCCCTGTTGGGGAGCCTGGGTCTGCCCTCACACCTCATGACCTCTCTGCAGATGATCTATGTGGGGCGCAATGCCAAAGATGTGGCCGTTTCCTTCTACCACTTTGATCTTATGAACAAGTTAGAGCCACACCCCGGGACATGGGCTCAATACCTGGAGGAATTCATGGCTGGCAGAGGTGGGACATGGCACCCCTGGGTACATGTGGGGTCCCTGTGGGGTGCTGTCACCCACTGACATCCTGTGGCTGCTCTCCCCATGCAGTGGCCTACGGCTCCTGGTACAGCCACGTCAAGGACTACTGGGAGCGGAGGAAGGATTACCCCATTCTCTACCTCTTCTACGAGGACTTGAAGGAGGTGATGGAGTGGGGTGGGTGGTGGTGTGGCATCTGGGGGTGGTGGCAGGAGGGGTGAGCGTTGGCCTGTGTCCCACAGGACCTCCGCCGGGAGATTGCCAAGGTGGCCCAGTTCCTGGGGCAGGAGCTGTCGGAGACAGCACTGGACACCATCACCCGACACACTTCCTTTGAGGCCATGCGGGACAACCCTACCACCAACTACAGCAAGGTGCCCTCCGACCTCATGGACCATGGCATCTCTCCCTTCATGCGCAAAGGTGAGCGGCTCTGGGGGGCTCCAGGCGCACTGTCCCCCCTTGCCTGTGCTGAGCCCCATCTCCCCTGGCTGCAGGCACCACCGGGGACTGGAAGAACCACTTCACCGTGGCCCAGAACGAGCGCTTTGACCAGGACTATGCGCAGAAGATGTCAGGCACCGACCTGCGCTTCCGCACTCAGATCTGAGGAGACACCGCCAGAATGCCCCCAAAATCTGACCTGTGCTGATGACACCACACCCACACCAGTGGCTCCTTGCCCTCCCCTGGGACTGCTGGAGAGAAATAAAATGTCCTGCCTGATCCTTGCATAGGGTGCTCACTACCCCACGCCTGTGCTGATCCCACCCCTGCCATCCCCTGGGGCTGCTGTCTTCTCCTTGGGCTGGGGACAAGCAGGTGTCAGCCCTCAGCTGCCATGGTGGGGGGATTGCTGCCAGCAGCTCATGGGGTTGCTGAGGGTTGTGGTAACACTGCACATGTGGAAGCTGTTGGCTGGATGTGGGCAGTGAGAGGTGGTCTCTCTGTCCTCATGTGGGAGGACACGGCCAAGGACCTGGGGGTGGGAAGCAAGATCGGTGGGCTGGAGATGTCCATTGTGGCCCTGCCTGCAGGTCAGTGGCTGGTGGCTTCTCCCTGCACTTGCTCCTCCCTCCCAGCAGCCACAGTGCTGGCAAACATTGCTGCCCTCGCCTCCCTGCCTCTCCTGGTAAAAGTCACTGCTGTCACCCTCCCAGCGTCACTCTCCGGTGCAGATCAGCGCTGTATCAGGTGAGAGGGGTGTCCTGGGGTGCCCTGTGGGTGCTCTGCACTTGCTCAGCTGCACAGAGCTGTGAACTGTGGGGTCCAGGGAGGTGGCTTTGGGGTACTTTGGGGTGCAATCAGCCAACTTAAACCTTCCCCTGAGCTGGGGTCTGCTGCAATGAGGGGAGCGGTGCTTGGTCTGGGTAATGCTGATATTCCATGGGTACCTCCTGCCCTCACTGGGGTTCTGGGTGTGCTCCTGTCCCCTTGAGGGTCCCCCTGTCCCCAGCAGTGGGTGCAGGAGTGGCTGTGTTGACCTCTGGTCTTTGCGGTGGTGCTATCACTGCTGCTCCCTGGGCAGGCTCTCTGCCAGGTGGCCAGGCTGCCCTGCCCATGCTGGATGGCCTGTTCTTTGCCTAGCTTTTTCCTGCTCCAGCAGCAAACTCATCCACTAATAAATCATTGGCAAGCTAACTTGTCACGGGGAAAGTCTTGCCATGGGAGCATGAACAGCAAACATGCATGAAAAGACGGAAGGGAGAGAGCAACTCCTCTCAGGGCTGATGAGTCATTCAGTGAGTCCTGTCATGTCTGTACCCTCAGGATTTGCAGATTTGCCCATCACCATAGCAGGGAACTTTCCCTTGGGAGTCAGATAGATGCTGGCAAGACAGTGTACCGTATCTGCAGGTAGCTTTGGCAATTTTCTGCTGCTGCTCTTCACAGTAGAGCTGACAAGGGCAGCTGCAGCATCTATTCTCCACCAGCAATGCACAATTCCTAGCAGGGACATAAAGCTTGGCCTAAACCTTCTTGATTTCTTTATTGTTTTGGCTTGCAGAGTGGAAATGGCTCCAGCACCAGCCACCCTGGTGCCTGTATGTTTACATACCAAGGTGCCCCTGTAGCATTGCAGCAGCAGCGAAGGGAGTTCATAAAATCTTAAACTGAATCAAAAAATCCAAGCAAAATTCTGTAAACCTAGCCCCTGGCAATTCTGTCCTGCAGCTCCCGGGTAGAGGCATAAAGATACTACTTATCTGAGAAAGACAGTCATAGGCTGAAGGCTATTTCAACTCTCTAACTTCAGCTGGAGTTCCCCTGTACCCTGGGAATTACATGGAAACTGATGTTTTACTGAGCACATGTACACGTGGCTCTGCAGAATTGCTCAATGTACTCATTTCTGCTTGTACTCAGGGATGAGCCAACCTTCAAATTTTCCCAATCGAGACTCCTCCTCCCCCTTCCCGCCACCTCCCCCCGCACATTCCCACCACCCCGCCCAGAAAAAAACCCCAAAAAACCCAGTCAAGACAAAATTTTGAGTCTACTTTCAGACCAGAAACTGCTTTATTGCATTAAGTGAAAGGGGAATGTGAGAATCATTTGGTGCTTCTCCAGGGCAAAAGCTTCCCTTTTCCACCCTGGGCCTGAATTTCTGAGGTGCTGGCTGGCATCAAGGTTTTCTGGAAATAAAGGTGGCAGCGCACTGGTGAAGAGACCCCTAAGAAAACACTAATTTGCATTGCCTAACTTTTGCATAAGGGCCTTAGCCGTAAAAAGCCTGTTGTTATTTAACAAGGCTGGAGGTTGCATCACTGTCTGCAGCACTTCTACTTAGTAATGTTAGATGTGTGAAACACAAGCACTTAAGACCACTTCTCTCTCATTTGCTGGGTTTTGTCATTTAATCCTCTCAAAATGCTTATCTTCTCTGACCTGAGTAATCTGAGTATCATCTTTAAAAGCTGGCCTTGCAAACAAGACAAATTTAACCCTCTGGTTCCCCTAGTAATAGATCTCATTTGCTACAGAGGAGTTAGTTACTAAGGGATTGGAAACAAAAACCAAGTTCCCATCTAGGTTTTTATCCAGACAAGTGGTCACAGCACCAAACCTGACAGAGCTCAAAAATCTTTTGGACAGTAGTCTCAGGCACATGGTGTGACTCTTGCGGCTGTTCAATGCAGGGGTAGTAGTTGGACTTTGATGATCCTTGTGGGTCCCTTCCAACTCAGGATAGTCTATTGATTCTGTGATCTGCACTAGCTCACATGAACACGGACTTTCCATAGTTGCTGAAAAAGCTGTAAGTTTCTTAAAGGACTTTACAAAACAAGCTAAAGTAGCTTGAAAAAAATATGTTATCCTGGATACAAAGGTCTGTGGAGAGATTGTAGTGAAATTCCTGGCTGTAAGGCTAAATTACTGTTGAAACATGCTGGCATAGTTGCCCTGGATTCTGAGGGTTTAGAAAAAGACTTTTTGAATACTATAGACAATATTTAAAAACCGTGGAGACGCACCTTTAGATTCCTTATTTTCAGGTTATTAAAAACTTGCCTAGATCTCCAGAATTAAGGGCCATCTGGCCAGTACAGGGAATATCCCGATTTTTGAAAACCTCTGCAAACAAACCACAAGATTCTCTCCTTGTTCCTGTTGACAGTTTATAAATAAATCTATTACCTAACAAACAATTTTATTTTGCCCCTGGGACAATATAGGGAGTAAAAAAATCTTTTTAGCAGTCAGACATCATATTTCTGAGCAAGAGTATGCAAAATCCTCCTGAGAATCTGGCTCTGTAATAACATTATAGTACATCCTAGCATGGGGAAGACCATCTCAAGTATTACATTCCCAGACCATAACAAAGCAATGAATAAACACAGAATACATGCCTCGTTGCCATCAACCCGTATTTTATTACTTCCTTCTTTTGCAAAGTCCAGTTCAGAGGGTAACTTACTTAAGCTCCTTCTGCCTGATAACCAATCCTGCTGGAGCAGCCCAGGCGCAGAGGAATGGGAGTGGCAAGGAACAGAAGAAAACTGGTATAGCAAATTGCACCTTGCAACCCAGAGCATGATGCTTATGTATCTTGGAAGACTGCACTAGGTAAGAGATTTTTGCTGCATGGCACTTGTTCCCCAAATTGTGTTCCCCAAAGTGTGTCATTATCTGTGTGGGTTTTAGTTGTAATTCTGGCTTGTGGTGGTTAAGAGCTCCTTCCAGGACACAGCGCTTACATTCAAAGGACAACTTTCCAAGACAGAGCTATTCCAGAAGATGTAGGTTTTGCTCTGGGAAGCACTTTTAGGGGCCAGGACTGGCCTAGACCCATGTGTAGACACCTGAACTGAGGCCACAACACGACTGGGTTGATGTTGATGTGCCCCAGGCAGTAGCAATGAAGACCTTATCTAAAGAGTTGTCTGGGAGCAGTCGGAAACACCTCTCACGTATCAGAACAAATTGCGTATCAGAACAAATTGCGTATCTCAATGGGAAAAAGGATGCCGCTTCCAAGCTAGCCCTTGTTCTCTCCTCCCTTGGCCTATCTCTGGTATCAGTAGTTCATGGAAAAAATGTGATGAGTGAATCACTGATTATCTTTTTCTGTCTTTTCAGACCTGAGACCAAACGTGGGTTAAAAAGATATCACCTGTGGAACAGCAAATTCTTGCTTTTGCTAAGAGTGTTAGTAAGGAATCATCAAACACAGCACAGAGGTGCAGAACTCCTACCTGGAAGGGAAAATTCCCAGGCTATTTAGCCCTTAACTCTGCCATGGCCATGGAAACCACTGGCTCAAAGAAATACCTCCAGCTGCTCCTTTTTCAGGTTGCTCTTCTAGGACCTGTTTTCTGTGGAAAGGTGTTGGTCTGGCCAACAGAAGGCAGCCACTGGCTGAACATGAATGTAATTATACAGGAGCTCATAAACCGTGGGCACAGTATTACCATCCTGGTGTCCAACGCTACCCTCTTCATTGAACCTAAATCTAAGGCCGGGGAGAAGGTTGAGGTCTATAATGTGCCCTTCAAGAAAGATGTCCCTCAGGGCCTGATTAATGGAATAGTGGCACTGTGGCTCAATAATAGGCCAACCATCCTGACCTTCTGGCAGTTCTACAAGGAGCTGGGAAGACTGTCCATAGGCTGGCAGGAGATGAACAAGCTCATGTGCAATTCGGTGCTAGCCAACCAAGATCTGATGGCTCGTCTGCAGAGCGCTGGCTATGACATGCTGCTGTCAGACCCGGTGACCCCCTGCGGGGAACTTGTGGCTCTCAAGCTGGACATCCCCTTCGTCTACTCGCTACGCTTCTCTCCAGCCTTCACTTTAGAGAGACATTGTGGCAAGATCCCAACTCCACCGTCCTACACGCCAGCGACCCTGTCTGAGCTCACTGACCACATGTCCTTTGTTGAGAGAATAAAAAACTTTGTGTCTTACCATCTGCAAGACTACGTTTTCCAGAACTACTGGGGACACTGGGACATTTATTACAGCAAGATCTTAGGTAAGTCTTCAGATATTTCTCTTCTCATTATACAGCCTCCATGCTTATGACATGCAGGGCTAGGAACATGACAGGGTAACAAAGTCAAGAGAGAGGTCTGCAAGAGGTTTGTCACTATGTCCCAAAAAAGAGAAGGAGCCACCAGGCTCCATCAGTTACCCCTATTTCCCTACCAGGGTGCTGTGCTGCCATGCCATTGCACTGAGACAGGACCAGTGTCTTCCAATAGATGGACTTGACTTTTGTCATAATTAATTTTAACGTGGAGCTTCATACAACTTCCACACCATATAGAATTCTCAGTGAAGGAGCCTCAGCTTACACATTTTCCCCTCCAATGACTTCTTGCATGGATGGCAGCCAGGAAAAGAGCTGTTTTCCTAATCCAGAGTACCGTATCAAGGAGAGGGGAATGGGTGAGCTGCGAGCCAGCCTTGCCACTCTCAGCAGCAATACTGAAATGCATTGTGTCTTTGTAATAAAGACTTCACTTACGTCACTGGTCATAGAAAACCAATCCTCTCTGCGCAAAACAAGTTTTATTTAAAACATACTCTCCACCCACAAGGAAATGGTGAAAACAAGTCTTTCTCTCTGCAGGCTTTTCTTCTGGACAGTTTTGAGAGAATATGTAGAAAAATATGTTTGTTATTAATCAACATGCCATTTCTACTACCCTTGCATTGAGCTCTTGAAAAAGACCACTTGCAAATCTCTTGGTGTACAAAACATTTCCTGCATATATAGGAATGCTGCAGGACTCCAGAAGTACACCAAGCTGTTGTCATGTGCACAGGAGATGAGGTATCTCGGCTTGGCTCCTCACAGTCCAGCTGTTGCCATTACACTCATTTTCATGCCAGAAAGGATACTCCAGGCAGCATGGAAACAGTAGCAAAAGCCTTGCACAAAACATTAGGGAGACATTGTGTAACAGGGATGGTTGGAAACTCTGTAAAAAATGATTTTTAGCACAGTGAAGAGGACTTACATTATTTCTTAATTGCACATCAGTAGGGACCATAAATAAAACTGTTTAAAGGGTTTTCTAGTTCAACTTATAGTGCATAATTGGCACTTAGTGGCAGGCAGGAAGCCCACAGGATCATGGGCCAGCTCTGGCCACCCACGATGCATGCTCTGGTAGAGGCAAGTTCACTTAAGGACAGTCTTACTCTGATACTGGAGTCATTTGCTGTGTAGTTTCATCCAATTCAAGATGCAACTCTTGAGCTGCAGCCCTGGATCACCACTTTAAGTTCACAGTAAAGGGATACCCAGTGGCTTTATAAAAGCAAAACTGTGCCCACACAGTCAGTGAACATCTTTGCTGTGTATCCAGCTGTGCTTCAAAGAGCCAGAAGAATGAAAAAGTCACCTCTACTACAGAACAAATAATACAGAGACTGTAGTTAGGCAGGCAGGAGGACTGGACTACCAGCAGGACACAATCCCCACTGGGCTGAGCCCCCCAGGACTGACAGCTCTCCATGCTGCTCTAAGGGAAGCAGATCTTCCAGTTTTAGCAAGTTATTTACCACCACAGGGTGCTGGATGGTGCCAGTCCCTTTTTTTTTCCCTCCCCAGGATAACATGCTATTATCCAGGACAGGATTTCATGCCACCTGCCTTGGCTCCCTGCCCTTGGGACCAAGGCAGCGTCACACATTCCCAGCCCAGTCTGGGAGTGCTGCTGCTCCCGGTGAAGGAAGGCCACAGGTACATTGCCACACAGAACAGGCTATGGCAGGGAAGGAGGTGGCAGTGCTGTGGCTGTTGGCCATGTTGGGCTGGGGCTCCGGGGGGAAGGTGTTGGTCTGGCCGGCTCACAACAGCCACTGGCTGAACATGCAGTACATGCTCCAGGAGCTTGTGGTCTGGGGCCATGAGGTGACTGTACTGATGCCTTCATGCTTCCTCATCTTTGACCCCTCACAGCCCTCACCCTTCCAGTTTGAGGTGATTGAGGTGCCGGTCACTAAAAAGGAGATGGCTGCCATAATGGATGAAGTTTTCTACTTTTGGTTTTATGAGAAGAGAGTGCTGCCTGTCTGGAAAAGTGCTTACAAGATAGCTCAACGTGAAAAAGCTGGAGAACGTAACCAAAACCATTTGAGATGAAGTCCTGAAGGATGAGGCGCTGCTGGAGAGACTGAGGGCATCTGCCTTTGATGCCCTTTTGGCAGACCCACTGTCACCCAGTGGGGAGTTGTTTGCTGAGAAGCTGGGTATCCCCTTTGTGTATACCATCCGGTTCTTCATAGGCAACACGCTGGAGCGGCTCTGTGGGACACTCCCAGCACCTCCTTCCTATGTACCAGCTGCCCTAAGCAGCCTAACAGATAGGATGACCTTCTGGGAAAGGCTAAAAAACATGTTCATCTACACTGTGCAGGACATCATATATCATTACCTGCTCTGGGGAAGCTGGGATCAATACTACAGTGATGTTTTAGGTAAGGCTGTTGTGTCTTCCAGAAATTACATCTGCTCTACACAGAAGAGTAAATATCCAGAGCTGAGAGGTTAAGGCACAAATTAGGAGCAAGACAGCCCTGAACTCACTCACCTTCCTTCAAAATTCCTGTGTCAGGTCAAACAACCCAGGCAAGTACAAATGTTGCCTGTTAATCCTGACCTGCTACACTAGTACAGCTAAGTCCATACAGGCACTTCTAGGACAGGTAAAACAGTGCTAAAGCCACTTGAAACAGAGCTCATCAGTCATATTCATAGATGAATCATGACAAAGAACAGCAAAATAATACTGTACACCCACAAAACACTAGTACTAGTTTTGGAAAGCTATGCAAGAATACTACCTTTTACCCCCTAACAGCCTTCTTGATTGCTAGTTTATCTCAAAATGAGAGATAATGGCCTTGTCCTTTAAAGGCCTGGGAGATCAAATGAACCCCAATTTGTAGTGATAAAAAAATCTTTGCAGAAACATGCTTCTTTCCTCATCTGAAAGTATCTAAAAAAACTGGAGGATAGTTATATTTATTTATATGTGTTTTTTAATATTTTTTAAAATAATGGTTGTATAATTATTTTCCAATTTTTGCTCTAGGTCTAAGTGATTACAGCAACACTTAAAAGGAAACAGGCCAAACATATATGCATTGCTGGTGGGCAGATAAAATGGATATTATTTCAATATGAGACTTTGAAGTGTTTTTATTTTTATTTCAGTACTATAGTGTAATTCTGCTGAGTGCTTCTGTTGAGATAACCTACTATTCGAGTACCTAGCTGTGTGTTTTTGATGCTTATCCTGTTTGACATGATAAGAAAATCTTGTGCTGGTTTGGTGATCTGTTGTGTAAGCTGCAGAGCTGTTTGGATTTTATGGTGTCTTTTATTGTTAAACATGGGGTTTAGCATTTAAGACTTCATGTGCAATACCTGTTTTGTTAGTTTGCATGGGCTACATGACGGATTTGTGCTGAAAACAGTGTTAGAACACAGGGATGCTTTAATGCCGTGGCTCTGCAGGAGACTCCAGAACGGGATTTGCTGCTTGCCCAGTTCTCCTGAGTGTCGTGTTACGACATGCCCTCTTGCGACATATTCCAATCTTGTCACCAAATGGATGTCCCTTTAATTGGTAGGCTCTAAAGTGTTTGCACAGTGAAGCAGTGAACTGCTCCCAGTTCAGTCAGACCAGAGCTGCACATGGAATGCTGAGATGATGAGACCAAAGGTCCTCTGGCTGCTCTGGGCCTATGCATGCTGCTGGAGCACTGGCTTTTGTGGGAGGGTGGTGGTCTGGCCTACTGATGCAAGTCACTGGATCAATATGAAAGTGCTGCTGCAAGAACTCATTCTCCGGGGTCATGAAGTGACTGTGCTGGTGCCCTCAAGCAATCTGCTCATCGACTACCAAGATACCTCCTCCCCCTTCACCTTTGAGGTCTTGCAAGTCCCCTTTAGCCAGAAAACCCTGGATGTTGCCATGGAGGACTTCCTCAATTTCTGGCTTAATGAAGTCTCTAATCTCTTCCCCTGGGAGGTCATGTGGAGGATGAAAGAGGACCTGGAGGTCTTCACCAATATGTCAAAGCAAACTTGTAACACCTTGCTGATGAACTCTCAGCTGATAACAAAGCTGAAGCAGGCCAAGTTTGATGTTCTGATTGCTGACCCCCTGTCTGTAGGTGGGGAGCTCGTAGCAGAAATCCTAGCAATCCCTTTTGTCTACAGCTTCCGGTTCTCTGATGGGAATGTGGTAGAGCGGCTGTGTGGTGGGCTCCCATCCCCACCTTCCTATGTGCCTGCTAGTACAAGTGGGCTGACAGACCAGATGTCCTTTATGGAAAGACTACAGAACTTCCTCTTTTACTTCTACACGGATTTATTTTTCTTTAAGTTTTGGCGAGATGAATGGGATGGATACTACAGCAATGTCTTAGGTAAGGCAGATGTTGAGTGTTTCTTCTCTTGCATATGTTGTGCTTTTTGAGTGTTTTGGGATCATAATGCTGTTGTCTCAAAACACTAAGTCTCAAAGGCCAGCAGAGGTGGCAATCCTGTTTTGGTCATAGAGGCTCTGCTTTCCCTTTTAGGTCTAGTCTATCAGACATGAGCACAGTTTTGCTCTAGTTCCTCTTGAAGATCTACAAAGCATGTAGTTCTAATTTCTGTCAATGATGATAGTGCTGGTGAATTCTTGCAGTGAGCTGTATGCTCATTTTAGTGCTTTCAGAGGACAGTTGTTGCCTCTTCATCTTGATGACACCAATTTCTACAATGAAGATGGTAGAAAATAAAGGCTGGAGAGTAAAATAATTCCTTAACTAAATGCAAGGCACTGGAGACAACTCCATTAACAACACATGGATGGAGTTAACCCTGGGAACACTGGCTGTCTCTGCACAACTGCAGAGCAAAAAAGGCACCCTTTGTTCACATGACATGTATTGTCTGGAAGTATCCTGCAATGCTGCATAGTGCAGGATTTTGAGCATGCCTTCAGACTCTTGAACAAAAAATGTTAAGAACTGTCATCTTTCCCTTTCATCCACCATTCAGATTTTGAAATAGTCTCTTTAGGCTACATACATACCTGAAAATTTTGTTCCAACATAGTACAACTCAGGCATGATTCAAAGTCTATTAAAGAGACCTTTTAGTTCAGTGGACTTTGAATCTTGTTCAGAATATCTGCAAGTGTGGGCAGATAACGGGTGAACAGCAAGCACAAGGGCATCTCTTCTGTGCCTGTCCTATCTCTTCCTGCATTTGTCAAACTCGCACAAGCTAGTGCTCTGCAAACTAGTCACTCTTCCCTAGACTTTTTCTCAATAGTACATAAGACGTAATTACACCTTTATATCACTCTACGTGTAATGCAAACTTAATTTTCACTTCAGCAACTCTGTAAATCACTCACTGCTCTTTATAAAGAAAAACAATTACTGGTGTAGATTATGATGCTGATCAAGTAGTATAGCCTGACAGACAATTTTTATCTTAACTCATTTTGCTTGATTTCTGCTTGTATTAAGAGCTTTGGGCAATGATTTATCAATACTTCTAACACTTTTACTCCCCAGTTTTGTTTTGTGGAGAAACTTCTGCAAAGACAACTTGCAGCATGTATCTAAGAATATGCTGGGCAGCTATAAAACATTAGATTACCATTAGTTTTTTTTCTGTAGATGGATTCCTACAGACAATGTATTTTGCATAAAAAGACATTTAAATATGTGTCAGAAGCAGCTGACCCAGTCTTCAAGAAAACTAGGGATGTCTGTACCTGTTTTTTTATTGTTGCCTGACCAGCCACTGACTGAGCCACCATTTGAAAAATGCTACAGAACTTCATTTAAAAACTTCCCTCCTCCCTCACAGGTGATCATCACTTTGTGATTCATTTATTTTTTATTTGGAACTAAATTTTATGTGATTGTTCTCTTCCCCAAAGTGCCTTTTTATTACAAGCACAGGGAATGAAATATTTCAGTGACAAGAATTTCAGCAACAAGATTGCACTTCTATGTTACAGATAATAAATGTTTCCTACTTGTACTGCTCTAAATTAATCCTGAAGGTTCAAAATCCTTTTAAAGATTGTATTGCCTTGTTCATGGCCACCTGCCAAGGCTGAACACAGGACACAGCAAGGAATAGGTCCAGATTTGTAAAAGTTTTCGTTTTATGCATGGTTTGATAGATTACTCTGTTTGGGAGAGCCAAAAGACAAAGGTAAGGCTCCTATTTCACAATCCACAGCAAACAAGGTCACTCCTGGGCATGTTGTAAACTTCTTGTTCCTCATCCGCAGGAAGGCCCACAACTCTGTGTGAGACGATGGGGAAAGCAGAGATATGGTTAATCAGAACTTACTGGGATTTTGAATTTCCACGCCCTTTCCTGCCCAACTTTGAGTTTGTTGGAGGACTTCATTGCCAGCCTGCAAAGCCACTACCAAAGGTACCCCATCTTTGCTCTGCCCTTGGCTGGTTGGTTGTGCAGCAGAACAAAGACTGGTTAACCATGCAAGCCATGTCCTGAGAAAGCTCATTCTTAAAGGAATGCTCTGCTGCTGGTGGGGGAGCGTGGAGCTATTTAGCATCTGTCCGTACTAATTCACTCTGAGGGCTGGCTTTACAGCCTGCTGTCCTAAAAGACGATGGCTGACAGCATGGGGGAATACAGGGTCTGTTTTAGGAAAAAACAGGGGCCACCCCAGAGCAGTTAAGTGCAAGACTTAATTATAAGATACAGACTTGCAGCCTACGGTAACACTGAAATACCTAATGCAAAAAGGCGCTGTGACAGGCCAAATTCTTGAGCTAAAATGGGGTTAATACATGAAGAAAGAGATGAGTGAGAAACACTTCTTCTATCGTACCTTAGTTTAAGACAATTTAAACAGATTAAAAGACTTGAGCATCTCCAGCTTACATTCTGCTGTGAATGCCCATATTTCAGTGGAATTTGAAGCTCTCAAATACTGATGGTGGCAAAATGACAAGCTCTGGTCTAGATTATCATTACTGTAGGAGCCTCAGAAGATGTAGGCCATTTTCAGTGCAAGTCATCTACAAAAAGAAACCTTTTAACTCTCTTCCCACTCCCCTGGAGCAGGAGTTGAGGTTGGGGGAAATGGATATCTATTCTCTTTTGGATGTTACTGCCATTTCACATGACACTAACTGTAAAAAGAAACAGGAAAACCTATTGGTATGATTTGTAGAAAACCTTTTGAGCAATGTGGTGTGTTGCAAGCAATAAGAGAACTGTTTGACTAACAAAATGACAGCAGTGACTCAGTAAATCTGTGATCAAGATGCTGAAAAACACTGTCAGTTTTCAGCAAGGTCCCTTCCTGCAGAGTTATGTAATACAAAGTACTGGTTCCAGGAAAATTACTTGCTAGGGAGGGGGTCACAGAGTATGGCTGGCTCATGACAGTGCCAGGATCCATTCCTGCTGTTTGTGCTCCAAAAGAAATGTGTCTCAAAATTGCTAGATTATCTTTCAAAAAGACAAAGCATCTGTCACCTGTCTCAACTTGTCCTGCTCATTCTTGGAGAGAAACCATTTTGCCCAGGTCTGTCTTTGTAATGCCCTTCTGTCAGCAGAGGTGCTTATACACCATGATCATCAAACTGATAGGCTAAAAGGTTATGCTCTTTGTCCACAGAAATCCGTGTATTCTGCATGACATAATTACTCCTGGTATGTTTTCTGCCTCCCCTAGGAAATGGAAGAATTTGTTCAGAGCTCAGGGGAACATGGCATCGTGGTATTCTCCCTTGGGTCAATGGTCTACAACCTAAGTGATGAAAAAAGTAATGTGATTGCCAAAGCCCTCAGCCAGCTTCCACAAAAGGTGAATTTCCTTTCAAGCCTAAAACAATCTGCCTTTTTTTTTTTTTAATCCTGTTGCCTTCAGTGAGACTTTTACATTTCAACTGGCCTGATTTAATCTGCATCCCTGCTGGATGTGCTACAGCTGGGCTCTCTCTCAGAGAGACAGGCTGCTGAGCCACCTCATGTGGCGTTCTGGTGTTTCACCTTCTCTGAACCAAATTAGGTGGATGTGTGTTATAATGAGCACGTAACAACTAATCAAAGAGTTCAACTGGAGCCAAAGCCATATAAATTACAGGGAAAAGGTACATGGGTTTGAGATAAAGCCCTACATTAAATGTAGTAATACAAGAGGACACATCACATGCACCATTTATCTTATTCTTTCTTTGTTCAAGGTCCTCTGGCGGTACAAAGGGAAAAAACCAGAAACTCTCGGTGCCAACACCAGGATTTATGACTGGATACCCCAAAATGACCTGCTTGGTGAGGCTGATTCTGTCTGGGATGGATTGCACACTTGGAACAACTGTTTCCTTTCCACCCCCTCCCCCCCCCAATGGCTAATTCACCGAACAGAACCACGTAACACTTGCGGATACACTTAGTATCATAGCTTAAGCAGCAGAGCTTTGCTCTTGGGAGACTCAATTTCCTTAAAGGCTCTGATTTAACAGTTTGGTGGCAGTTGTCAGGAAGGGCTCAAAACCACCTGTAGGCAGGAGTAAGTACCAAAGTAGAGATGTACTCTGGAGTTGGATTTGGCCTCTGCAGTTAATCTCCAAGGCTTATTCTTCAAAATGCTTCACCTAAGCAAAGCTGAAGCAGGGGGCTGTTCTGAACCTGATACCATGTGAAAACTAGAACCACACAAGAGAAGAAGGGCTGAAGTAACAGGGGTGGTCTGGTGGGATATGATGATTCACACATTGCATTAAAATAAATATGAATGCATGAAAGCTGAGTGTGCAAGCTCTGCTGCTGACCCAGAGGTCAGGGCTGTTTCCTTCTCTAGCAATGCACTTGCCCCAGTGGTTTGCAGTGTTCATATATCCCAGTCAACAGTCTGCCACAGCTGCTGTTAAATGCATCTCTTCTTCTGTACTCCAGGCCATCCCTCTGCAAAGGCCTTTATTACTCATGGAGGGACCAATGGGCTCTATGAAGCCATATACCATGGGATCCCAATGGTTGGGATTCCCATGTTTGCTGACCAGCACGACAACATTGCTCACATGAAGGCAAAGGGAGTTGCGGTTCAGGTGGATTTCAACACACTGAAGACTCAGGACCTGGTTGATGCACTGAATACAGTAATTTACAATTCCACGTGAGTTTTGTTCTTGCCTTACAGTAAGCTGAGGTTATTAAAATCTTGGCCTGCTGATATAAGAAATTCTGCTAGCTCTTCTGGGATGGAAAATGCAGAGCAGCTGCGTTTAGGTTTCAGATGAAAACCATCTTTCATTGCTGAGAATCAGCATTTCTCAAAATAGGAGAGATCAGCAGTTTGTTTTTCCTTATACTATATTTTATGATCCCTTCAAGAAAAAGTTTTTGGAAAGCGCAGAGCAGCTCTTGAGACAGATCTCTGCTAGTGTAAATCCTCTGAAGGCGCTGGGTGACAAGTCTAGTTGTATTAGGTCTTCTCTGTCTGTTGTAACAACAGTTCTTTCTCCTATCCCCAATTTACCAATATCCTTCGGTTACTATACCTAAGAGGGTAAGGAAGGCTGGCAGCTGGGATTCCTTGCTAAGGATAAGGCCATTGACAAGGGGATTGGAAAAAATGCAGGAGTCCTGTCTTTGGCAGCAGCTCCTGCCAGGTGTGAATGACAGGTGCTCCTTCAATAAGAACTTTCAAATTCCTGAAGCAAATGGATCAACACCGATGGAGGTATCTAGTATCTGAGGGAGTTTGCTGTGGGGGAGGTGACCTGTAACAATCTGAATGGTATAGGTGGCCTCCCCAACCTTCCCCTCAGTTTTATTATTGAGCATGATACCATATGGCTTGAGATAGCCCTTTGGTCAGTTGGGGTCGGCTGTCCCAGCTTTGTCCCCACCCAGCTCCTCGCATACCCCCAGCCCCCTTGCTGGTGGGGTGGTGTGACACAGAAAAGGGCTTGGCTCTGTGTAAGGGCTGCTCAGCAGGAAGGAAAACATCCCCATTTTATCAACACTGTTTTCAGCACAAATCCAAAACACAGCCCACACCAGCTACTGTGAAGAAACTTAACTCTGTCTCAGCCAAAACCAGCACACTATTATAGTGGAATATAAAATGCTGCAAATGTTTTTCTATGTTGCTTTTTTTAAAGCAGTATCTGAAATAATTTTGAGTAACTTTTCTTTGTAAAATATTGGCTTTCTCTATACCATTTTATACCCAATTTTATGTATACAGGAATAAACCTGACCAGTTTTAAATATATATAAATACGGTTGATAAAAGTCAAAGCACAGCTGTCTATCTTCCTCAAGAGGACTGCCAGGTGCTAAATAGGTCATTTCAGGAATCAGTGAGAAATGTCCTTTGTTTCTTTTTTTCCTCCCCCAGCTATAAAGAAAATGCTCTGAAGTTATCCAAGATACAGCATGAACAGCCAGTTAAGCCTCTGGACAGAGCTGTCTTCTGGATTGAATTTGTAATGCGCCACAAAGGAGCAAAGCACTTGAGACCAGCTGCTCACCATCTCACCTGGTACCAGTATCACTCCCTGGATGTCCTGGCATTCCTGTTCACCTGTATAACCACTGCTGTCTTCATTCTTGTTAAGTGCTGCTTATGTTGCTGTAGAAGACGTGGCAGAATTGCAAAGAAGAAGAAAGAATAGACATCTTGTTCCCATCAGTACTTTTTCTTCTCCTAGTGTGATTCAGCAAGGCATTTATGCACGTTCTTTGGTGAAAAAAATTCTTAGGATATGCTTTAGTCTGGCTGTCTCATGAAGCACCCCACTGAACAGCTTCATGCTACAAAGCCATTGTGGGGCAGAGCCACTTTCTTGGCCAGCAAATTCCTTCTGGCCTAAGTAAAATTGAATTATAGTTGCTTTATTCCTTGGGACTCTGTTAGCTATCACACATGGTCCCTACTATGGTAATTGCTGCTCTAACTTCTCAAATTCATTTTGGTGTATTTCATAAATTCAGCCTTCCCCTGTGTGGCGCTGTGGGTCTGCAACTAGTCTCCTTACCTTCACTCTGTCCTCTCCTCTAGTGTCACCCAGGCTCAACGACTCAGCATCAAAATGCCTCTCCTGTCAGAGTATCTCTCTCCCAACAGGACAGTGAAGCTAAGATCACAGGCTCCTAAAAAGTGCCTGTCTGAAGGGCTATGCTCACAAAAACCGGGAGTTGCAAGTGGCAAGTGCACTGACTACCTGGGGGCTGAGGGGAGACCAGAGTCCTAAGACCATCAGAGGAATTACTTTTCTGGGAACCTTTTCTCTTTTCCTTTCAGTCTGGAGTCCTGCTGCACAGGCCATCATTCTAACTGCAACACTGCAGGGGTAGGAAAACCACCTCTGTCAGGAACTTGCCCCATTTTAACCCAAAAATGCCTCTAAGCCACACAAGAAATACTGTGGGAACAGTGCACTAGACTAGTCACCTGCCTTGTCTAAAAAGCTTGAGGGAAAATAATGCTGCTCTTGGATCAAATAGGAGTGGTAGTAAATGTAGTACTTCTTCAGTTTTTAAAGGTGTCTACTAGAATGCTGCTAGTTCAGGCCTCTTGTTCTAGGTAAGGTTATTTCACTGCTCTGCCAGCATACTCAAGGAAGAACCTGCTTCAAATTTAACTGATATTTGCTGTACTCTGAAATGGTTTTCAAACAGAAGAGGCTAAGAAACACCATTGCTTGTTTACATAATAAAATTCCTTACACCACATCAATGGTTTTCATTAGCATTGTCATGTTTCAACATCTGTTCAAATCTCTTCATACTACAACATGTACAAAAGCTCAAGTGAACTGTTTCCAAACTAAAGAGGGGTTATAGTAAGACTACTGCATTTCATGGCACCTTCTAGTACGCTGTTCCTATTGACATGATGGGATGATACACAGGAATATGCATACTAAACTATGCATTGTAAACGAAAAGTGGAACAGCACGACATTCAGGCCCCAGATCTGAAAGGGTTTGCTGTAACTGTTCAGAGCTGGGTCTCTAGGCACAGCTCCACCAAGCTTGATCACTAACAGCCCCCATCACCCAGTTGCTGAGATGTCAGTTCAGATGCCAGAAGGCCAGCGAGCCTCCTAGCATACTGCATAGGCATTGGTCAGACAGGGCTAACTAGGGGCGCTGGAAACAGGATAGCCGGGAAAAGTCAGAGAGAGAAAGTGCTCCAGTCACTGGAAGGAGGTGCCTCTTTGCTGTAACCTACTCAGAAAAATTTGGCTTATATAGTCTTGAATTTAAAAAGCAAAAAACCCCAAACAAGTCAACCAACTAAAAACCAAACAAAACCAATACCCTCTCTTAATTTTAGAAGCTTTATATAAAGCAGAGAAAGATACCAAAGTATGAGGGTGGTCTATGATGCATTTCTCCAATTAGACACAGCATGTATACTAAATTTGTCACACTGATCTGATCCTACAGCTAACAGGCACACCTCTCTGTGTATGTGCATAATAAACTGTTTTGAGGAACTCAAACATATGGTCAGCTTGTTGTATTGCTTAAAGAATTCACACATACTTGCACGTTGTAGGTCTAACTTTGTGCTTAACACATGTAGATGTTTAGTGGAATTGTAGACTAAAATAAACATAGCCCAAATTATTGCCAGATCTAAAAAACACATGCTTCCACAACTGTTGCACCATGGCCAATCCTACACTGCCATTTATAAAAACATCTGCAGTGTGCAGTACAGTAGAGCCGGGCCTCTTTAAAACACATGCTACAGTCCGGCTTTGTTACATGATCAGATGCTGAAGTGAGTTTATGAAGTCTAGCAAGGCAGTGCTTCTCCTACAAGTTTTGAAAAACTGGAAGTTGTTTGAAAAAACTGAAACTTTCACTACAAGTTTTACTTCCCCTCCACCCCCCTCCCCGCTCCCAGTTTTACCACTGCCATTTCGGTTAAAATACTTCCTATTTAAGAGAAATAAACGATGATGCAGTTATCACTACAAAGAACACATGGGGAGCGTCTGGATCTTGCAGAACTAACACATTCCTGAGAGACAGGTATGACTGTGGCCAAGGACATTCTCTCAATAGCTCGAAAATCGTATGAATAAGATGAACATGTAGGGCCTTAATAAGCTGATGATGACCTGTAGGAATTGTAAGCTGACTACTTCACTGTGGAAATAGAATAGCAATTATGTTTTATTACAACGGTCCTTTTCCTAAATACAGGCTTCAGATCAATTTCACCTATCACAAGAACATTTAAACTATTTTTGAACACAAATGTTTTCCTAGAACTGCCAGAATCTATCAAAGCTGACAAGCTTAGAAAATAAAGAAACCTGATGTGACAGTTTTAAACATTTCATAGTTACCAATTTATTTTTATAAAAAAATGGTAGCAATGTAGAATACAGCAATATTTTCTGGTTCCACGCACGCAGGTTGTGAACATTCCAAGCAATGTGTACATTTTGGAAGGAGACTAGACAAGAGAATTGACCAAAATGTTACTGAACACTGGAAGATTTTTAAAAAAGGCTAAAAATCAGATATCAATAGTGTCTTCTTAATATTGCTTTTATTACTGAAGACTGAAAAAAAAACACCACTTGAATTTACAGATAGGGTTAAAAAATGGGGTGGGGGGAAAGAAAAAAAGGCTGCTACAACACTGCCATACAGTCCAAAAAAGAAAAAAAATCATACTTCAATATTTGCATACTTGATAGCAGCATTCTCCCATCGAACCATATGAAACTACAGGAAGAAAACATCAAAGCAAAAAGAAAAAAAAAAGGCAGTTATCCATCAGTATTCAAAAACCTAGAATGAAGTCACTAAGTAGATGAACACTTATTGAGAATTAATCAATATCTACATTCTTAGCTGTTTCCAACTCTGTTCCAATAGAAACGTGAAGTTGAGTGCCAGCTTTGCATATTTTATTTTTGGCCTATTTGAGTTTTTTCCAGTTCGTAATTCACTGCATGCTTGGAATAGAGAGGGTCATTATAAATCCTTCTACACAACGAACTTTAAGTAGACAGCTGAAAATAAAATGTACTACTTGTAAACACACAAAAAAATACAAGCTTTTTTTGTTTCAAGTGAACACTGATTCCAGATAGATTATCTTCGGTATCTACCTCTTTCACCTCTGTCTCTGTCCCGGTCACAAATCCTCTCTCTCTCCCTTTCCCGATCACGGCCTCTGTCGCGTTCTCTGTCTCTTCTATTGTCTCTAGGACGGTCCCGTTCCCGCTCCCGGTCCCTCTCCCGAGGCCTGCTTCTCCGACCACTGACAACTGCTTGTGTGCGGCGAAGAAAGTCGTCTACTCTCATGTCATAGTCGTGCTGTGATAAAAGGACAGCTGTTTACTTTCTTTCCCAGATTAAAATTCCCTCATTCATACAGCTGGCTGCAACCTTTCAGAAAGTCCAGTATTTGAAAAAAACAACCAAACCAACCCTAAGTGTCCAGCATCCATGTGCAGAAGCTGGGGTTCAAATGCCAGACTTGAAAGCTAAGCAGCCTTCTAATACAGCTAACAGAAATGTAACAATCTGCTCAGTTTTCTGATGTGCCCATAAAAAGTTGTAAAACACAAACTTCTGCTGATAAAGTAATTTGTTGTGCATGAGCACAAGCAATGTTACAGGCATGTCCTTACTAAAATTGGGCTTCAGAGTGAAAACATTCAGAGCAGGCTAGCTGGACGCTAACTTAAATACACGCCTCAGTTTCAGAGTCTGAAAACTGTGCTTCTACCTCACTTGGGAGAGGAAGGCTTTTCAAATGTGCTGGAAGTGTGTAGTCAATCTAAGCAACTGACCTTTCTAAGAAACACTAAGTCAGGTCATAAAAATGCAGTTTATCATAGTCAACAAAGCTCAGGTTAGGCTACATCTTGACCCCAGGCTCCTACTCTGGCCTGCAGACTTGCACCTCTTCATCTCTGTGGACACTTACTACTCGTTTGTCTCTGTATCTCGCTTCATGTGGTACAGGATGATGTCCTGAGTATGGAGGGTGAGCTTGAGGTGGAGGTGCATGGTGCTGATAGTAAGGGTGGTGTGGTGGTTGCTCCATACCTGGATAGGGTGGCTACAAGAAAGTTACAGGAAGTTTGTTGAGTGTTTCAAAGCAAAGGAATGCACACAAGGCTGAGGGCTGAGAATTAAGAGCAGAGGTTACTTTAATTCAGAGAGAAAACACAGCAACACAATAATCTGATTACAGCCTCCTAACTGAATAGTAGGCTACTTTCCACTAAGTTGGCATGCTTTATCGCTCTACCATTGCTTTTAGAAGTTTGGTCAACATGGTCCCCAAAACCAAACACGCCTTCCCTCCATATCTCCCTCAGTGTGATACTTCAATGTGGTGGGTTTGGTTTTTAAAAACCTATACGTAGGGAATGTGAATTCTGTCCAAACCAGCCAGCTCTTACAGAACCAGTCTTTTCATTGTCACTTCTTATATGTTTCTATTTTAAATGAAAAAAACCCAACTAACTTTGCAAGAAAAATTATTTGACAAATGGCATCTTTTTCTTTTAAAAAACAAGACACATTTTGGCTGCTTTCTTCCATTTCTTCAATCAGTAAGGCCTTCTTTTCCTGTATGACCAAAGCATCATTGCTGGCTTTTTGTTACAATGGAAGTAAGCGGAAGCACTGGATTTTAGGATGACTACTTGGACAGCATGCAAAATGGGGAAGAGGGGAGGGAGAAAAAAGTTTCCGGAGGCTTAGCTGTGTTTGAAAATTCATTTTTCTCACCATCTGACGACCTTGTTAACTTTCATCAGTTATAACAAACCATAGTTGTGTTTCAGCTGAGAAAAAACAGAGACAATAGGAGCATCTCTACATCTGGCACTGCTTTTTGCTCATTGCCAGGATATGCAAGAGCCAGAAGACTCAGGCCAGACTTACTAAATATAACCAAAACAAGTTGCTATAGTGACTACTCCTTTTGACACAATGGCAAAGCCACAGCTTGTAAAAAGGAACTATCAGTTAATTTCTATCTACATAGATGTAGATACGTGCACTCATGTATCTGCTTATCTGACTGGGAAAAAACTGCATTTCAGTGGAGGCTGTAATACAGGAAGACTTATTTTAATGATGTACAGTACATTCTGCTATGCCCCTGCATGCTTCACTGCCATAGCCAAAAGCAAGCCACTGCACGCCAGAGTACACCAGCCCACTCCATGAGCCTCTTCAACAAGCCCACCTGTTGGATGCATTTGCTGTTTGAGAGAAAGCCAATTACCATGAACATGTAGCAGAATACAAATGTCATTACACCCTCGTGTGTAGGCTAAAGGAGGATTCTGCTGTTTTCTCAGAGCTTTCAGTTTCCTGTAGATCCAAAACAAGGCAGAGCCCAGCTACCTTACTGCTTACTAGAATGCCAGACTAATGCTGTGAACTAAGCAAATTTCAAAATATATTGTATTACTATTTTTCCCCTAAAATTTTTACATAGCAAAGATACATTTTAGGAAAAGGGAAGAGTTAAGTGTACACTGAATATTCCAGGCTTCTCTAGAGGGAAACAAAAATAGCCATATTCTATGGAGAAAAACTGAATTCAACAAGACACAAACCATTCCTTGCCATGGTGGTGGTGGTCCCATGTTGTGGAATTCCCTCACGTAATCATTGTAGGACTAAAATGAAAGACAGTAATATTAAAATTTTTGATGAGTGTTCTTTGGAAGTGCAGAAAGCTGAATATATAAGTTCCCCAAAAATCTGCATGCACCAACTTACCCCATTTAAAAATACATCTCGTCGAACTCCTGAAAATCGTCTGTTGGGAATAAAAAATTTGTAAACTAAATCCAATTTATCCATACAGACAAGTTACCAAGGCATAAAATGAGTAATATGAACACACCTTACCTGTCTACTTCGGGATATCTGGGATCCTTTATATACCCTGTTCAAACATCAAGCAGCATTAATTCAATTTACCATCTCAAATAACACTCTTAAAAATATACTCAATAGAAACCAGCCAGCTATGAAATTGTGTCTACCTGCTATTACCCTCATTTTTAAAACAACTCTCAGAAACCTTGAACTTCTTATAGACAGTTCAGACAAACAGTATAATATAATAACAAAAAAGTGGCACAGATAAACCCACGGGAATTCGCACACAGTACAATCAAATATGCAAGGGGGTAACTGTTCAAATAAAGACTTGAAATTTAGGCAAATGAATTGGGAATTCCCATGAATTTGAAGAGTACTCTCACTTGGCAGTTAGCATGTGGCTGTTACTACTTACTAACGGTGTATAATGTGTGTAGAATGTGTTCATCAGGGCAACTCAAAGTTGATTTCTTAGTAAGGTTTGGATACAACGCTACAGGGAAAATTAAAAACGCCCTAAAAAGCATCTGGAAAAGCCCTATGTGGAAAAGAATTCTTGCATCTTCAGTAAATCCCAGGAAGTAAATTTTAAAAAGCTCAGTAAAATGGTGCAAAACCCCAGGCATGCTTGTGATAATAAAATAATGCTTCTGAGCTTCATTATTTAAAAAACAAAGCTTATTCTGCTCTTTAAACAATGGTCTTAGAAAGACAGAGACCAGCAACAATACTCTTCTTGGCATCAAAGAACACAGGCTTTGCAGACAAGCTGGGCAGATAGAGGCAGGTTCTTAAGAGATTTAGAAATTTACCACCGAAATAGTGGAACGCGTTTTTCTAACACCTGTGAAGCATAATTTGGTAGACTAAAAGTGAGAGTATTTTTACAGCTGCTTTCTGAAGAGAAAAAAAAAATAACTGCACTATGACCAGCATTATTGCTGCACTATCATTGCAAACATTTCTCTCTGACACAAAATTCTCAAAACTTATCATTAGATTATCTTGTAAAATGCAGTGAAACTTCCCCCTTGCCTCGTCATGTCACACTTGTAAGAAAATTCTCCCTAAAACCAAAACCGAATATCTAAACAGAGGCTGCTACTCATCTCAGCTGACTTTCCCCGTTGTAAATTTCTGACAAACATTTTCATTTGATGATTAGCATCTTGACAGGCAGGTCAGACCAATTCTTGTGCCTGCATTAACAAAGCACTTGAGAAGATCATTCACAACAATGCACACAACTCTGGGGTTCTTAGAAAGGGCTCAGCATAGATTAACTCAGCTCTCTCTAAAACCAGTGAAATAGTGTCACTGATGTCTATGAGAGGTGGGTTAAACCAGCAGGCAGCATTTGGGACAACTCAATTTTTACAGCCCAGTCATATCAATATTTTACTTTTGAATTAATGAGGATATGCTAAAAAACACTAGTGAACTGGTGCACACAAATCTTCAGAGTAAGATATTAACCTGGTCTTTGGTGAAACTCAGGGGGATAGTCAATCCTTGGTTTCTTTCTGCTGTTATGAATGTCATAATCTTCTGGTCGACGCCTACACAAATTAGATATCAAAGATTACACAAGGTTGCTTGGAGCATTTGTCACAGCATAGTTTGAGCTACCCAAGATCTCAATTTAATAATTTTGAACTCCATTTGCTTCAAATATTCTACAGCTTTAAATCTCAACTGATATAATCAGGAACAGCTCAATTACATACCCTCCAGTGTTACTGTCTACAGGAATTCTGGTAGTTAAGGAAGGATCTCTACCGAACTATACCTTCATATCAAACAAAAGGTAACAAGTTTTTCTAAACCAAACTCAAACTTAGGCATTAGCATTACATTTTTTACATTACATTTTGAAACAACCTATTGGATAACAAAAATGTTCACAGAACATTGCAGTCAGTGGACATGGAGACTGCTGCATTTGATAGCTATGGGGCAAAGAATTCTATAAAAGGTCTATTTCCATAGCATTTATAAATAAAACTCTGCATGCTGTGTGAAAATGCTTCTTTCATTGTAACTTTCCTAATTAGGTAGGCCAATTATATTATTTCTAAATTGTTCTAAGCAATTTACCAGCAATGCATTGGTGCATTTTACAGAGTTTAAGAGTGCTTAAGCTTCCTAATAATTAAAATAATTAGAACTCCTTTCTACACAAACAGCTCTTTGACAGAAAATACGTTAAGAACTTTGGTCTTCCTTATAAAGTTACATTCTAGTTGCTGTTATGTTTAATAAAGAACTGAAAATGGGATGCTAATTTTGCTCCAAGGTACATAACCATTAATGGAAAACTCCAATGCTAGCATAACAGTGTTTCTAAACACAAAGCACCTACAAATCCATTCCCTTCCCCCTATCCCAGTAATATAATTCCTTGTGACAAGACATTAACATTTCCTTAAATCACTTAATAACTGTGCAACTTGCTGGCTGAGTAACAAGCTCATATAGCTTTTAGTTTTATGGAGTCATTTCTCCCTCCCCCCACCTTCCCCACTTCCCCACTCCAGTCTTTAAAGCCCACCATACCCAGTTACTAAGCTTCTTAAAATGGAAGCAGATTCTTTACTATAAGCAAAAAGCCCAAAAACAAAAGCAGTTGCATCTACAGCAAATTCAGATCAAAGAAAATAAAAGCTGGTGTAAAGAATAAACATACCGCTTTCTTGTAGTTTTGAGAGTGCATTTACGACCGGTATAAAATATGATAGAAACAGTTCATATAGTAGTCCAACTACTGACTTTAAGCTGTAAGCCACATACATAAATGGAGGCCCTGGCAGGCTTGAGAAGGTGTGGTGGTGTTATATGTATAGTTTGCAGTCCATTGCAAAACCTTCACTTGTATATACTTTATTGCACTGGAAACCTCTTAGCTTAACTCCAAAAGCCATCTTGGTGTTCAGTCCTTTAAAGCCAAAAATAGGGGGGCGCTGCCAGGTTTCCTCCTACCTACTCGTTACAGTGTCCTTTTTTTTTTTTAAGCTCAAGGAAATGGGGACTCTTGTTGGGGCTCTGTACCTACCACAGGACGTTTCCACAAAAAGGAAACTTAATCAAAGGTTTCAGCCCAAACCATACATCAGTCTGTATGCAAAGTGGCTACCACAGGGAAAAGGTGTTTGGCAGAAGGGCTAATATCAGTTCTTTTCAAAGACTTCTCCAATTCTGTAACAAGTTATACCCCCTTTTTCCTGGAAAATGATGTTAAGTTCATATAGCAGTGATCAATAACCATGTCGATCCTCTAAAAACACTTTAAGTCCACAGGTACTGCCAGCATCTGGAAAGGTTGTATATACAGACACAGCAACAGCCATTCTTTTTGGTTTGTTGCCGGGTCTCCAAGGGCCACTTGATCCCTTTTGGGAAGAACCTACTGTTTTCAGAAGCTCAGCAAGATGTGTGAATTCAGTGGTTACATGTTAGAGAATATTTGGCAATGGGGTTAACACATCACGGTGACACAATTTGAAACAGTCCCAATAATGCTCCTCTTGAATATCAAAATAACTTAAATATTTTATCCTCAAAATGAGGCGGCATCTTCTGCAAAATTCTAAGTGATCCTTATAAAAGTCCCATATTTGAAAAGGCTTATCCAGAGACACACCTGAAAGAAAAGGCTTTTACAAGATATTAACACATTTTTGGCATATAAATATTTCCTCCTCTCCATCTAGCCTGCTCATATTCAAGCCAAGCTTACCTACAGCTAGCATTACACGTTGCATTAGCTCAATAAATGATCTAGTCTAAACTAGAGACAGCACTTTAAGAGCTTTTTTCTGCAAAAGCAAAGATCCCCATTTTCCTCTTGAAAAATGACAGACCAGGGAACCATGTGAAATCCTCAATGAAGCCACAAACTTGTCCATGCAGCTTGATTTGAGGATTTTCTCTCTTCTTTATCGCAGGGAAAGCTTTGACGAATCATATTCCTCCATCACGTTATTCTGATACATGTGCCTATTATCAGTCCAAAGAACGTTTCTAACCTTCCCACGTCCCGAACAGGGTCTCGACGGGATGGGCGTCCTCTTGATCGGGGTTGTGAGTGCATTCTTCTCTTGTGCCTCATTTTATGAATGACTTGATACAAGTCAATACTTTCATCAGGAGGGAAGAGAAGACAAAGTTGGGTTCCACATTCCGGCTCAATTTCCTAGAATTAGTTAGAAGTTCAGTAGTGGTTTATAAACTGAAGAAATGAAACTCTCCCCAAATACACTGACAATATACACTTAAAAAAAAAAAAAGATACTTTGAAGAGATTTCAGTATCACTAGAGACAGAGCAAAATTCACTTACATTACCTTACACTCTTAAGGCACTACTTAGAATTCTCATAAAACAGTCCAACACTTGGGGCAACCATATCTTCCCATGAGACATACAGGCCACATCACTGCTTTGCTATAAAATCAGAGAACTGTTTTTCATCACAAAG
This sequence comes from Grallaria varia, assembly GCA_013396735.1. Classification (NCBI taxonomy): domain Eukaryota; kingdom Metazoa; phylum Chordata; class Aves; order Passeriformes; family Formicariidae; genus Grallaria; species Grallaria varia. The sequence goes on from VWZG01000564.1 coordinate 57,158, forward strand.
AAAATGATCACCTATTACAGAAAGAAAAGTGACAGACGCAGGAAAAAAATCCACCCCAGCTTCACATGTAAAGCCATGGCCCGCTGAAGTTGACTACAACCACTCAAAATGAGTTATTCATTGTATGGCAGACAGGTCTATGAAAATACCAACTTAATGTCTGATATCAGTCAAAACAAGCAATTTGTGTGTTCAAGATTATTAGAAAAGAAACACAAAACAAGAAAGTCATTATACCACACTGAAAGTTCATGTTCCATCCACACCGTAAATACTGAGCGCAATTCTGATCCCTGCATCTCAAAAAAAAGGGGGGACAGCAGAAATGAAAATCTTTCAAAGTGGGGAACCAAGAGTAACTGAGTGAGTGCAACAATTCCTACACACAATGACTGAGCAGGTCATGTCTCTTCAGCCTAGATTAAAAGAGAAGTATGCAGGGTATGAGGAACAAGAAGGATATACTGGGAGTGCTGGACACCACAAGTTACTTGGAGGAGAGAGGGAGAGAGATCAACTTGCTGACTCTCTCTTCCAGGACAAGAACTTAGGGCCATCAAATGAAGTTAGTAGCAGCCAGATGCGAATCAATCCAAAAAAGTGCTTCTTCTATCTGGTGACTAGCAGGCCTGCAGAACGCTTTCCCAAATGATGTTGTAAAGGCAGAATTTCAATGTACACACTCTCAGAAGAGAGATCCATTCAGGGTTAGGCAAATGCAAATGGACAAATGACAACTACTTCAGGAAATAACCAGAGTTAAAAAGCAGGGAGAACAAGCATCAGACAATGCTTGCACAGAACCTAATAGCCCAGTAATCCTATGAAAAAAGATGAAACCCACATCCAAATTGGAACTCTACTGTGAAGCAGACAAACCATTAAAAATAAATATTTCCTGGACCAAAAGTTAACTGAAATCCATTTTTTAAAAAAAAATTCACACTAAACTAAAACCAGGACCAACACTACTGTTTTACTTCTGCTACACAACAAAGTAAACGTATATATGGGCAAAACAAAGCAGTACAGACTTGACATTTTCCATACAATATGGGGATTATACAACTCTCATCTTAAGAAAGCAGAACCCATTATTTTACCCAAGGCCTGGTTACTTGATGACATCAGCTACACACCTGCACTGATACATCTGACAACAAAGAGCCACTACCCCCACTTAAAATTTCCTTAGCATATATTTTTTAATGAGAGTCTACATCTTAAGCAATAATTTATATAAAAAAATGCAATGCACAGCACAGCTGGAAACACTAGAATTTTTTCTTAGAAACTGATGCTATATGGTTTGCACACCATACAATGTAAGGCACATTACATTTCAAATCCAAAATATCACACAGTTTTGAAGTAAACACTGTTTATCACAAAGATGACAACAGAATTAACAGCACATTGTTTTCTTTTTCCTTCTTCCACAATAGCATTAGAAACAAGCAGAGTGTCTTTGCTACAGCACACTACTGCAAGAGCCTAAAGCATTCCTAATCCTCTGCACATATAAAGCTGAAAGCAAGCACGAGGAGATACGGGTTATAGAAAAAAAAGTAATAATTAACAAACCTGTCCATCGCGTCCAATCTTTACTGGCTTATGTTCGTTCCAAGGATTGGTCAGGTGAGCAGACTTAGTGAACGGCAATTCCCGCCTAAATAGGCAAGTGGCACCATTTATAGTTTTGCTTCCATTTTTCATTAGATTTAAAAATGCATGAGCAGGATATTACATACAAAATAATCTTGTTATCTTTTGTACTGTCAGGTTTCTGAACATATTCTTAGGTTCCACGTATTGAAAACTGAAGATTTCACTTTGACTCCTTCCAATATTAACTAATGCAGTCCATACTATGACAGGCTTTTTTGTCTTTTTCAAGAAAATTTTTTTCATCTTTGTGCACTATTGAGATTGTGCTTGTTTATTATTACACCATCTGAATACACTGACCAGGCTCTACATGATGTAGCAGCTCATGGTACCTACTGAAATAAATCCCTGCGCATCTGACTTAACTATAAAGCTAGAACTCCTTTGACCTGGAAGTGGGAATCAATAGCTTCCAGAGGACCTTTCCAACCTAGACTTTTCTCTATTTAGAACTCTCACTTTTCCTGTGTTTAGTCTTTCTGGCAGTTCGAAGTGCTTGCACAACCATGCAATGTATCTCACAGGACTGCTATAACTTTTTTCTTTAAGAGAGTTTTAAAACCTTTTCTTGAGAACATACTCAGTTAAACCAATGAACATACTACTCACAACCTATACATGATGCAAAACACCCATATTATTTCCTATGTTATTTTAGAATTGTAGCATTTTCTTTGTTCAGTCAGATCAACACATTTTTTTCCCTTTTATCCACAGCTGTCTGTTCAAGTGATGTTACTCAAACACTTCAGAATACAGTTTTCTGGTTTCAGTGCAAAAGGTCAGTGAAGGAATGCAATCAAATGTTAAAAATCATTAAATTAACTGTTTACATTAAAAATATATATTGCTTCTTTAATGCATTGTCTATATTTTAAAAAAACCAAATATACTTTCCATAGTGGATGTCAGGTACAGACCTGAGTCCCAAGGTGAGTAACATGGAGGCATGGCTTTGGGGAGATTGGAGGACACATCTCTGGTTGAATTGAGTTTCAGAAAGATGTGGTCAGCACTCAAGTAGTAACACGCAGAAATGGTATTATAATGCCTTGTTACTAACAGCAGCATAAACAAACAATTATTTACCTGCAAATCCAGTCAATTTTAAAGACACCTCCCAACATTTTTGCATTCATTCCTGCAGGCAGCACCCAGTGTATAGGTGATCCTCCATGATGGGACTCTGAAGACAATCTTGCAAACCCTAAAGGATTTCATATGAATTGTAACACAGATACAGTAGCAAAGCTATTGCACATAAAACTCACTTTCACTTACCTTGATAAAAGCTCACTTTTCCTTACCTTGGAATTTGCCACTCTCTCTCACAGAAAATATCAAAATAACACTCCTTGCTGATCTAAATGCAGCATTAAGCTTCTTTTCGTTCACTGGAAGTGTTGACCATACTCCCTAAAACAGAAAACACCCACCCCACCACCAAAACGTAAGAGGTCAACTCAAGTGATTTAGCTAACAGAAATACATATTGTAGATGGGGAAAACAAGACCAAAATAGTGTACTGGGATAGAGAAAAATAGAAAGAGAAAGGTATAGCCAAATTCATTTCCTTCAGGAAATATTTTTAGCCTGCCTTGTACTAAAACTTTTAAAACACAGGCTTTTCAATCTTTTTTTGAACGCTGAAGATACTTTTAGATCATCTACAGTGTTTCCATTGTAATTACAATGATGGACAGATATCTAAAAATACTAAAGGCAAAGGTTTTCATGTATGTTTTAAGTGACTTTGAAAGTTCATGTATTATACAACACAAACAAATCATGAAAAACCAGCAGCATATATATGTAAAGGTGGGCAGGTAGACTTCAGTATAGTATTGCAGATTCGTTGAAGACAGTTTGCAGACTTTATAAAACTCTCAGTGAAAGGCCAGCAACATGCAAGATACCAGAGTGACAGTTTAAATTGACAAGACAACTCGAACCACTTGGGTCAGCCTTCCCCATCTCCACATATTAACTACTACTTTTTCCTTTTCATCAGCCATTACGTAGCCATGCACAATAAAACCCAATCTGTTTTAAGGTACCAACTGACCTGAGATATAAACCAGTTTACTGAATTACTCCTCATACCATTCTCTGGGAAAACAAATTTGAGCCTCACAATAAGGATCTAGGGTCTAGTGAAGAGAATGTTCCTCCCATTACTTTAGTGAAGGCGCATATATATGTATGTCCTATTCTGAACTTAGATCAATGTGTGATTGACTCTGGTAATTCATTAGAGTGACCAGAGAACCATTTGATTTTTTTACAAGCTTTCAGTCAGATTACATGGCTTTAGGCTGCTTGTAAAGCCCTTCTGTGAACTAGAACAACTCACTACACCGGCACCACAGAAGTGAGTTTCATGGAAGTGCAGAGGCAAAGCACTGAAGTCTATACACAAAGAATCCACTCCAATAACTTTAGGAACAAAGATACTACTGCAGCCCCAAGCATGGAAGAGGCACAAAAAGGATATATTCCTTTACAGAGTTAAAGCAAAAACCAGTCACAGTGGTGTTCACTGCACAGATCAGACCCAAAGGTGGGGGCAAGGGCTTGAGCCAAATCTGTCTGGGAATTTTGCGATTCCTTTAATCATCTTAATGCTATCTGATTTTAGAAAAATCTTCATTAATAGAATCACCTACTCTGTGTACACTGTGCAGCAGGAAATAAGATATTTTCTCTGTAAGTTGCTCCAAAGCTGTTCCATGGCCATAAAAACCCACCAGACCGGCCTAGTACAATGGATACCTAGTGCAATTCCTCAAGAGTTGAAGTCAAGTGCTCTGAAATCCCTCTCGAAGAACTCGCAATGATGCCTAAAGATTTTTTTATACCTTTGTAGATTTTAATACAGCTGTATAGTTTCTCACTCTTAAAGTAGCTGTTAACAGTTTCTAAACCCCTTTCTCGTAGTTTGTGCCACATTCTTGAAATTCCGTTTAACAGTCTGCTCAAGAAAAGAGATTTTAGAAAGGACATCTTGTTTGGGACACATTCTCCTGGACCAGACTAATAACATACATTATAGTCAAAACAAGATAAGAGTGCCCAGAACCCCTGGAGAAGCTCCAACAGGGCAGTTCTGAGGCTGGTACCAAGGGCAAATGGTTTTCAGGTTGGATGTATCCACTAGATATCGTACTTACTTAAAGCTATAAAATCATGAGAATTCTATGCTGGTGCGTGCACTTGTGTATTGTGGCACCTGAAAGCACTTTAATTGAAGAACTGCTCTCTACTTTATCTATACTGATATAGTTAGGAAGTTGTTTTTTTATCTCATTTTAAGCAACAACATCAGCAGTGCCAAGCATATACCTCCACAGTAAAGCTTCAGATCCCAGAATCAACTGAGAAAAATTGCTTTTACAGCACTAGATGAAAGCCAAAACAACCTTCTGAGCCTCCTCACAGTACAATGATACAAAAAGAGGTGATGATGAAAGGGATAAAACACCATCCTGGCATTCCCAATGGAAGTTGGCTTGGGATATTATCAAACAGATTGAGGCCCCTTTTAACACTACTCTTAACATGATAAATGACTGATGGTCTAGAAACTTTCCTAGGTTACAGAGGAAGCAGAAGAGCCAGGGTTCAGTACCTGCACCTACTGAGATTTGAGTCATGCAGAAAAAGAACTCATTTACCTACATGCTCTTCTGTACTAAGATGGGTGGGGGTATTTGAAAGCAAAGTGACCAGTTTGAAGAAAAGTCAACATACCTTTGCTTTAGCAAGCGACACATTTTCATGGTTATTACTTTTGATGAGAAAGAATCTTGCATCTTGCAGGATGTATTTAAGTTTACTTGTTTGGTCTGAAAAAAAACAAAGTATCAAATAAGTTGACGTTATCACGCAGGTTGCTTTGAGTATACATAGTTGTTCGCTTTCTTCAAAATACAAAGTATCCCAACCAGTTCCTACCTATGTATTACCAGTCAGCCACCCAACCTGCAGTCTAAACTGTAGAGCACGCAATGCCAAGGGAAACCAAAACAAAAATAAAACTTAGATATCCAGGTAAAGAAAAGAATAAAATCAGCGTGATTCAGTGATGTTCCGATATACAGGACTTACTTCCTTGCTTAAGAATCTTTGGATAAATACTGGGTTACAATTGCAATAAGCACAAGTTGTCCAATACAGAAAGCTGAAGTGTTCCTCTTTTCAGATTTAGGCACTTTGGTTTTTGATTTTCAGCCTCTGCAAGTAGCAAAGTGACTGAACTTTTTGCATATCACTTTTGACACATGCAAAAGTAGCACAAGCTTCACTTATCATGCTCAGAACAATTATGTGCTCAAATTGATTTATATCGGAGCATCACCACTTACAGGTAATTTAATCAACAGAGACAATGGCTTGCTATGGGGCATGCATTAAAAATTCAAATTTAAATGATACCTTTTTGGACAGCACGAACGGAAGATGATAATTTCTCATGCTTCTTTTCTGAACCTGTGTTTAGCCAAAGTACATTTGTTCAGATTGAGCCTTAATAGAGATAATATACAATTTCTACAGCCTTGTCACATACAATTTTCATTCATGACAAATTATGCTTTCTGGCGCGCACCCACACACACAAAAAATACTACTCAATGTGCACGAGTGTTTTGTTTTGGTTTTTTTGTTTTGTTTTTGGGTTGTCTGGTTTGGGATTGGTTTTTAAAATAGTATTTGAACAATTTCCTACTCAGAAAACTAGTCACTGAATCATCATCTTCCAAGTTAAAAAAAAAAAAAGTGAAAATTCCACTTAAGCAACAGAATAGCATCAAAGTAACAAGAGAGCCTATTTCCCCCTGAAGGTATCCACATACAACATGCCAGAAGTCAATACCAAATGATACAAAGCTACATACCCCATAAATCTCTACAGCCAGTTACATTTATTTTAGATTACACATTAAGATTTGACGCAAGTCACAACAATAATAAAAAGAAAGAATACCTGCATATGATTCTGATGCAGAACTTCCGCTTCTGTCAAAAACAATTGGAGAGATACCTCTAGCTCTCTTCCTCTCCTTCTTTTTCTCATCTAAAAAGAAACCATAACAAATAAAAGCAATATTTTAAACACCAAGTGGCAGGCAAAATTGAGATTAAAAAGTACTGAGACAGGAAAACAACATCAGTAAAAGTGAAGTTAGTGTTTGGCTTGCACATTAAAATTTTGGCTGTTGCTGCAAAACTACCATGCACAAAAGAAGCAAATGCTAATTACTCAGGCTTTTCATTCACAAAAGGAAGATGAACATCACAAAATCTAGTAATTGTATGCAATGTTTAGAGACTGGATTTATCTCCAAGGTGTTTTAGTAAGGCTGGGTCAGCTCTTCTCTCCAGCCTTCACCCAAATGTGCAACACGAGCACAAACTGTGTCGACAGAGAGATATGGGCTGATTTGCTCAGAGCACAACAAAATAGCAAGAGATAGGAAAACAAAACACTGTGGCACACAGGCAATTACTTCCACTCTTAAAAATGTGTTATGTTATACCACAAAGCTTTTCAGAACAGTTATTACAGCTTCACTCGTCTTTAGGTTACACCTTGCTGTTCTCTAATTCCAAACAGCAGAGCTGAGCTAAAAAAGGCAGCATGTTAAGCAGGATGATGACCTATGGAGACTTCAGACAAGGAAGATACACAATAGGAATCTTAGCAGGACTGCAAGCTTTCCTAGAAAAAACAAACAACGAACAGCCAAACCCACAAGTATTTACATCATTAGCACTTCACAGCTGTAAGTCAGGACCAGTCATAATATACAACTGCGAAGCAGCTGTTTCTAGTTTCTGCTTAAAACCTTTCTTTCCTTCTAAATTTGCCCTAATAGCTAATAATTTCAACTTAGGTTCAGATTTCCTATGCTGAAGGCAGTCACTATTTAAGATTCAACTATACTTCTGCAGGGAGATAGTGCTTCTATTACACCAGTCTACCTGGTCACTCATCCAGATGAATACCAAACAACTTAACACCAATTCAAAATGAATTGCGTGGGAAGCTAAGCCACTAGATACTGAAGAAAATACTAATCTTAATGTTTCAAAGCACTGAACAGCAAGGCTAAGGCAGTCAAGAACACTATGAATTCTCAATAGGGCAATCCAGATATTCAAAAGTTTTGATGTAAGAAAATACCACTTTACAGTGCAATTTTTCCTTGCCTACGATATTTCATAATTGACATCTTACTGACTTGTGCTACTATGGCTTACTTTTGACATGGTTAGGAAGTGGTTATTTTTCAAAGCAGCCAAACTTTCAATGGCATGGTACTTCAGATTAGCATGCATGATGCTACCTACCTGATGCATCTGAACCAGATCCCGATCTGACTGACCCATCTGTGAAAGAGGCAGATTCAGAATCAGAATCGCTGGCTTCACTCCGTGTGTCATAGTCATTTCCTTCCTTCTGATCTCTCTCATCCTGTTCATACTCTTCTTCATCTTCCTCCCCTTCTTCTTCTACCTCTTCATCCTCCTCCCCTTCATCATCTTCCTCCTCTTCCATTCCTTCCTCCTCATTCTCTGTGTTGCCTTGTTCAGAGGAACCACTACTGCCAGTCTCGTGATCTGAACAATATTCCTCAGAGTTCACCTCTTCTTTAGAAGAATGGCTAGATCTGCTTGGTCTTCTATCCACATCATGCCTGATTCTCTGATGTTTAAAGAAAAAGTGAATCAGAAGTCATATAACATTGTCAGGATGCACACACAGTTCTAAGAGAATGTGCCTTATAAAAGTCTCATAAAACTGCTTTATTTATAAGGCAGCAAGAAAATTTAATACCTCTGAACCATCTGGTGTAGAAGACTTTGCCCTTCTCTCAATATCCCTCTTCCTCATGCAGGCTTTTTCTGGTTGTCCTTTGTAAGGTTCCCTGGAACTGCTTGTCATGCGCATCTTTCGATCAGCATCTGGGCGCTTGTTTCTATCAGACCTCTGATACTCCTCATTCTTGTATTCCGCTATTGGTTTTCCTTTCGTACTCACTATTCTCTTGTTATTGCTAACTGATGAACTAGGAGGCTTTGGCATCATCTGCCTCGATGAATGCACAGAAGGTTTTTGCCTCTTGCTTTCAGCGTTTTCCATCCTGTCAGTTTTTCTTTTCGATCCTTAAATAGAAAGAAATATCAAGTTCAGTGTTATTTCTGGTATCAAAACAAAAACCGTGCAGAGGTTCCCACTTTCTCTGCTTTAGGTAATTCCCCTGCTGCAGTCATAGGGAGCATCTCCCAGTTGTGGGCTTTGCAGCAACACTCAAAACTGCTTCTCAGGAAGAGTTCATGCTCCAAAACATGCATTTTTCTATATAAGAGCAATGCTTTAGGCTTTGGTAGGTTTTTCTAAATTTCATATAGGGGAATTATAAATTAAATGCTTATGGAATTGGCCGAAAGCCAAATCAACAACCCAGCTGAAACCAGACTTTTGTATCTCCCTGCTCCCCTTCCATCTTACTTCATGAAATAAAAAAGGACAGTCACTTTCTAACAGCAAATGAATTTGAAACAAGCCAGACTCAGCAACTGCTTTTGAGATAAAAGGAAACAGAGTTGACTGTTTGTTTGCAAGGTCAGATGAAAAAGCATATGCCCATAAAATAAAGGCTTTTGGAAATCTTTCACTCCTTGAATCAGGTTATAAAATCTGTTTCTTCAAAGACTTTGACTATAATAAGACAGACTTATTTTACCATTAATGTTCCTGTTGGACATTCACTACCAAAGTCACCCACCCTTTTTCTCACTTTTGTCTTGCTCACTATCAGGGTTATACAACTCATCATCTTGGTCAGGAGCATCAGTCAAAATGTCATCCAGAACATTCAGTTCACCATCTGAAAATAAAAAAAAAAGGTCAAAAACAACTATAAAAATCTGGATACATAAACTATAGAACCAATATTTACAAACTCAAGCATTTCCTTTAGGGTTACAGATCTGCCACAAAGCAAAAATTAACTTCCTTCTTGATTTATTTCCACAATTTCAGTCAAAAGGAGAAAGCAAAGCAAATAAAAGAATTAAAATATATCACAAGATGCATTTAGAGCTCTGAATACAGTCCAAGTTGGCTCGTCATGTCTCACAAGTTTTGTAGGAAAGCTGACCTACAAATGAAAGCTTAAGATAAAAGCCTGTACCAAATTTGATTAAAAAGGAGACTGGGAGATAGTCTGAGGGCCACTAGCAAAGAGGAGGGACCATTAACTCTTCAAAATCCTGAAACTTGCACCTTAAAAGATCTCTTTTCCTGCCCCACTATTTTTGTTGTTATTACTGTGTTAGAAGGGTGGGTTTTGTGGTTCACTTACAAACAGAATAAACAAAACAGGGCAACAACAGCAAGAATATAAGCCAGGTCACCCCACTGAAGAAGAGGAAAGCAGTACTTAACCTGCTGCATAATTAACTCTTCTGCTGCTCTGAAAAAAACCCCACAACTTATTCACCTCAATCAAAATGGCAAATGTTTAAGAACATCCACAGGACCACACTTGGTCACACAACTTTCAAAATTTGTCACTGTCTCTGACTGTTCCACTTTGCCTGAAACCAAAGGGGATATATGGTGACTCTAGGAGAAGAAGGATTCACTAGCTTTAAGGTAGCAGATTTTTTTCAAGCACTTTAAAAAGTAAGAGCGAACTAAGCCTAAGCACATAAAGGGAAAAATAATATAAAAGGTACAAATTTTGGAATCCCCTTTCTTCTAAACCCTGAAATTCTTAGTTCTTTTCACTTTATGATTGATTCTATTTCCTGTGCTCAGGAAAAAGAAAGTAAACTCTAGGGATTCAGCTAGCTGACAATATTTGTAGAAGATGCACGTAAGGATTCCTGTACTGGATGAAACTGGGGCAATGCAGCAAATCAAATCCTCCACAGTTTGGCAACATGTATATCGCAAAATCTGGAGCCAAGACACAAAATAAGTTTTACAGCTTGATATTAAACCTCCACCCCAATTCACTTGATTAAAAAAGTTAGTATTATAATTTGTCTCTCTACAATATACTACCAAATCTAAAGTCAGCATGTGTGCTAACCTTCCTGCCGGCACTTCTCCACATTTTCAGTGGTAGGGAATGCACATGTGAGCCCTGAGCTATCCAACTGGTGTAGCTAATGCAAAGGAAGAGGTGCAGAGAGAATTGGATCAAACCTTTCCTGGTAATTTACAGATAGCAGGCATTCAAATGCAACACAAATTTGCATCATAATTCTGCTGGGAGCAGCCCTTTAGGTTTGTAGGTACCTATATATCCACAGCAAATATTCTTGCTGTTACTGATAAATACACGCAAGTCAGATTCACAGCTGTGCAACTGCTAAACATGGGCTGCAATCTCCTGGCTTGCATTCTGCTTCCCCACAGAAGACTTGACAAGTCCATAGCACAAGATTTTTTTTACTAGATACTGACGAAAAAAAGGTGCACTAGCATTAAAATATTAAACATATAATCCATCCCAGATCACATGTATTGAACCTCAGATTTGTCTCTCTCCTGGTGAGATGGCAGCACACTTGAGTAAACTACATTTAACCTACCTACTGCAGCAGCATTCAGAGATGGTAAAGGACTCCTGTATCAGTTCTTTCAAAAAAAATGAGATGGAAAATTTAACAGAAAATTCAAGTCTGGCACAGAATCTCTGACAAATCTCTTCCAGGTTAGATGGCTTATTTGTAGCTGACACCTTTAACAAGTACTCAAGACACAGGAGCAGGATGAGTTTCCCCCATTCCCTTCTGCAGATACATCTACCCCATTTATTTAAAAACACATTTCTAGATTTGTTTAATAGCCTGGTTCCTGTGTCTCACTTGCACCGGATATACTGCTGAACTGACTTCCACAAAAATGATTCCTCTCACTAAACTCCCACCATTAGTGTTCAACCTGATGAGCTAAGTTATCTCAGAGAAGTATCAGGAAAAGCACAGAAGCAGAAACAGAAAAACAGCAGAGGACAGATTTTTTTATAGCTCATCACTACTGAAGGGCAAGAGACCAAATGAGTCTTTCGTTACAGATACTCCCAACAGCGGTCTCCTGCAACTCATTTTTTGTTGGATCCTTCCATGAACAAATTTAACTCACCCAAAACAGCAGGAAAGTAACCTTGGAGGCCATTTCTCCTCTACTGGCCTCAGGTATTAGATCTATTCACAACAGGGTCCAGGTAAAATTATTATTTGGCACCCAGAGGAGATAAGACCAGATGATTTCAAACCAAGCAGGTCTGCAAGCTCTGTTTCTACTTTTTAGAGCAATGAAATAGCATTTCTCTTCCAAAGGGAGCACTTACAGCAGAAGTAAGTTCAGTTGCAAACAAACGTGCATCAACACCTCCTATTCAGATAAAATAATTCCTTTCATAGGACAACTAACTAAAAGCAAATCAAAGTACAAAACATAAAAATATCTCATCTGCTACTCATGACTGGACCACTGTCAGTGACTAAAAAACACTAAGAAGAAAAAAAAAAAAAATCAAGCCCAACTGGATAAATAATTATACAAATTTAACTTTATAGATGACAACAGCAAACTCTTCAAATTCACTGCTCATCCCCACGGTGGCAGATCTGATCTGTTTTAACACAACCTGATCATATCCTCATTTACCAGTTTTACAAAAATACTTTTAAGGATCAAGCACCAGCAATAATTTTATCAGTTCTAACAAAATCTATTGGGAATTTTCCATGTGATAAACAATAATGTGATACACAATAAATATTTCACAATAAATATTAGTGACAGTAAACCCTCACCACTCTGACAAAGTCATTTTATGGACACATATCCTGCAAAAAGTGTTACCTGAGATGTATTCGCCACAGAAATCCCAAACCAACACAAACAAACCAGAAGACCATAATGATATTTCACCTTTTTTTTATGACTGCACTAACCACCAAATGGCAATCTTCTACATCTAAACTTTGGGTTTGCTCCTTAAATTGACTGTTTGGTGAGAAGTGATTGATATAATCTCACAGTTAACACGCGGATTACTTCAGCTTCCGTGTATAGCGGCACTCGGTACTAAGCTGTGATTATATTATTCCAGAGCAATTATTCCAGATTAATTAAACAATTCAGATTATTATTCCAGAGTAATAACTCCAGAAACGTTCAATTCCTCTAAATGGAATTTATTTACCCACAGTGCCCAGAAAGCAGAATGACCAGACAAAAAGCCAAACGATCATTTTGATAACGGCCAAAACAATATTCCCGTGTCAGCTTCTGCTTCCTAGAGCAACTACATCCCTCCACAGAAAATCCTGCAAAAAGCAAGCAAACTAACAAAAAGGGGCCTAGCGATGCAAGTAGAAATAACAAAATTTAACAACAAAAATCTAGCAGACACTTTCTGTGCGAAGATAACGCGCAGTAACTCGCTGGCGATAATGTAAAACTTAAGGCCCACGAACCTCCCACTGCTCGAGTCACCTTGCCCAGAGCCCGCTGCCGCCGGGACACCCCGTTACAGGGGCACCGCCGCCCCCGGCCCCGCGGCGAGGCGCAGGGAGCGCTCCCCGGTGAGAGCCGCCCTCCAAGAGGCACTCCCGACCCCGCCGCCCCTCCGCTCTGCGGGGATGAAGGCCCAGCGCCGGCACCCGGCCTGGCTCCGGAGAGGGGGGAGGAGGATCGGGCGGGGGGGCTCCCCCCGCAACCCCAGCCTTCCTGCCTGCCCGAGGCCCAGCGACTGCCCGCCCAGCCGCCTCGCACCTTTCTCCTCGCGGCTGTCCGCCGCCATCCCGCCGCCGCGACGAGCGCCTAAGATGGAGGCTGCCCCTTCCTGCACGTAGCGCTTCCCTCTTCCCACAGGGCACCGCTTTGTTTACGCTCTACGCGTCACAGCGCGCCGCGGGCCGGCGCATGCGCCTTCCCCCCCCACCCCGGGGCCTGAGGGCGCACCCGCCATGTTAGTCCCTGGCGGTGCCCTCAACTGCTTTGCCCCTGGCTGGAGAAAGGGGCGGAGGGGGCGGAAGGGGTTCCTGCCCTCTCAGGCAACAAAAACCCCAAACCACAAAATAAACGAAAAACAAGCGGGGGAGGTCCGCGTTTCTCGGCGTCCCCGTGCTGTTGCGACAGCTGTGTGTAACGTTCACGGACCGGGTCAGGTCGGAAGGGGCTGCGGTGGATCCAACCCCCAGCTCGGGCAGGTCATCCCGTGTTGGTACCCTTTCTGAAAGCCCTGAGGGTGCAAAGTAACCTAGCTTCCCCTGATGTTAGGCATTGCTGTTTCCTGGGTTTCGGTTGGTTTTTAACTTGTTTTTTTTGTTTTTTTTTTTTTACCCTCTTTCGCCTGATGGTCAGGAGAGCCCAGAGGAGGGTCACCAAGGGGAATACCTCTCCTATGGTAAAAGATTTTTCAGTCTGGAAAAGAGAAGGCTTCAGGGTGACTGGGTTATGGTCTTCCAGTACCTGAAGGGGGCCCGCAGGGAGGATGGAGAGAAGCTTCCCACAGGAGCATGTAGGGATAGGACATGGGGGAATGGCTTCAAACTGAAAGAGGTTATGTTTGGATCCAACACTAAGAAAAAATTCTCCACCTTGAAGGTGGTGAGGCACTGGAACAGGTTGCCCACAGAACCTGTGGATGCTGCATCCCTGGATGTGTTCAGGGCCAGGTTGGATGGGGCTCTGAGCAACCTGCTCTAGTGGAAGACATCCTTGCTAACAGCAGAGGGGTTGGAACTGGCTGATCTTCCAACCCAAACCATTCTGTGATTCTGTGAAATATGGAACAAGTGTAAATCATCCTTCCAATTTATTGTTAAATAAATTTGGGCTTAGGGTATCCTACCATAACCTAAGTGAAAACTTTACCACGCCTTCTTAGTTACCCTTTCAGACATCTTATGAAGAAGCCTGGCCACTTCAATGGCTTTCAGTAATTTACTAGCACATACAGGTCAACCAGGAGATCAGGCCCACAGTATGGGTTTAGGAAAAGCAGGTCCTACTTCACCAGTCTGATCTCCTTTAATGACCAAGTGACCTGCCCAGAGGATGAGAGAAAGGCTGTGAGTGAGTCTACATGGACTTCAGTAAAGCCTTGGATACCATGTCCAGCAGCATTGTCCTGGAGAAGCTGGCAGCTCATGGCTCACCCAAAACAACAGGAGGCTCTGGGGAGACCTTGTTGCTCTGTACAGCTACCTGAAAGGAGGTTGTAGCCAGTTGGGGGTTGACTTCTTCTTCCAGGTAGCTAGTGACAGGACAAGAGGAAATGGCCTCAAACTGCACCAGAGATGGTTCAGGTTGAACATCAAGAAAAATTTTTTCACAGAGAAGTTAGTTAAGCATCAGAACAGGCTGACCAGGGAGGTGGTGGAGTCACCATGCCTGGAAGCATTCAAGAAACAACTGGACATGGCACTTAGTTAAATGGTTTAGTTGGCATGGGGGGGTTTGGCCAAAGGTTGGACTTGATGAACTTGGAGGTCTTTTCCAACCCTAATGATTCCATGTGTGTGACTTGCAATTATGAAGTAAAAGCTTGTTTTGTCTGCTGTGGTAGTTTATATCCTATTAGCTGGCATGCTACTGTTGCAAAAGCTCTACTGGCTTTTTTGATAGGTGCAGGCAGTTAACGTAATGCCTCAAATTATTCCCTCCAGAACAATCCAGTTCCAGGATGCTTCACTCTTGATATTTGGTGTACTTCCAGAGTGGACAGGTTGGTAAAAATATCTGGTCAGCACAGCAGTTGTTGGCTAGTGTAAGGAAGCATTTTCTTTTTGAGTGGTGAAGGCTGGAACACAAAAGGCACTCTGTAGCACTGGTTGGTATTGTCTATCTCACTTAAAAGCTGTGCAAGCAAAGTCTGAACAGAGGATGAAAGCATGCCCCTAAGAACAGAAATATTTCTGCAGAGACACGATAAATGGTGGAGTTATGCAATGAGGTGAAAATTATGATGTGATTGTGAAGTTTACAGAAAGAAATGAAGATACTTATTCTTCAATTTTGTATTGGCTTCTTGATTTGATTAAAGGTTGTTATTGCTCTACTGCTATAACTGAACTGATTCAACATTTATCCCATAAGCCTTTATCCATTCTCTGGAGTATTGTCAAATATGCAGGACTTGACCCTAGTACTTTTACTTAACCCCTTGATTCTGTAGTCAAAGGCTGAAGCAATTCTTGGGCATCTGTTCCAATCACATTGATAATCACATGGATAAGCTGCTTGTGAAGTGACCTTTCAGCAACTGGTATGCACATATCAAGTGTATTTAGTGTGCATCATTTACAAGCAATATCTGCATTTTTCTAATTTTACTAGAAATTACCATGTGGTATTAACTTTATTGCATGTTTTGTTACCTATTAACAAAATTAAATAAAAAGAAGGTCTATTTGAATGTAATGCACTAGATGGTGCCGTTGGCATGAGTTACATGGAAGGGTAGTTCCGCAGAGCTGCTGTTTGGTCAGGTTTTTTACTTCTCTTTGAAGCTGCAGGTGCAACAAGACAGCTTTGGAAAGGCTGTGCTTTAAAGCCAGTTGTGGACCTTTTGGTCGCTTTCATGTGTTTCATGCCTTTCACATGGAAGAAAGTTCAAATACTGGTAGCATGAGTCTAGCACCTTTGCTGTAGTATGTTCTAGGGTGGGGGGGTGTGTGTGATCTGCAAGTGAGCATAGCTGCTGATGCTCTTCTCGAGGGTGTAGTGGCTCTATATAGACTAAACCATCTTCAGAGGTCCCTTTCAGCTTTAACCATTTGTATGTTTTGTTATTGATGGGCTCTTGTTGAAGAATTGTAGGGTAAGGGAGACTCCTTAGTGCAGCAGTGCAGCCTGTAGCTGTGGCTTCCCACATGGATTACAATATAGTAAATCCAAATGGAAAGGAGCAGGAAGAATTGGTGCTAAACTTGGTAGTGAGTTTCGTTTCAGATCTCACTATGTCAGAGATTTGAGAGATACAGTTACTTAAAGGTACAGTTAATTGCTTTGCCCAAATCTGTTTTAAAGGAATGTTGAAGAATTTCCTTGGTGTCAGCCGAATGCCTCTCAGAACCAGGTTACTACAGCTACTTGGAAGTTCTCCTTTTAAAATGGTTTTTATAACATCTTAATGTTAGCCCATTTGTCCTTGATTTTTTGTGCAAGTGACTGCTGATAGACAATCTTTGAAGACTGTGTATTCGAGATAGGCCACTGCTGAGAAATTACTAGGGTGGCTGAGAATAATTGTATTCTGCATTAGAGACAGATTTGAGCTTGCTTTTACGTGCAGTCATTCTGCTGTCTCTCAAAGGACTGGTTGCTGATTGCTCAAGAGGTGTATTTTTTTATTTTTTTATTTTTTTTTTTTGGCTTGTTGCAGTCTGTATAACTTGGAACTGTGGAGAACCAGGATGAGGTGCGACTATCGCTTTTGTAAAGTAGGTTAGCATGTCTAAGAATAAAATGCAAAGTCCGCTGATTTGAAATTTGTCTTCCAGATCAGAGGATAAAGCTTGTTGCTGCTCCAGCTCTTCTCAAAAAACAGACTTTCATGATGCAAGTCAGCAGGGAGCCATCCATGTAGCTGCATCCTTGTATTTAAGTCGCTACTGATACACCCATACATTTGGCTGGTGATTGCTGTAAAGTCTGATACCTTTCAGAGTGTATGAACACTAACCCTTGTTATCTGCTTACAATCTTGAAATAGTAAGGTGCCAGGTTATAAAAAAAATTTCCTGTCTTGCCCCAAATTACTTATGCCTAAAAGCCTCTCAAAAGCCACCCTCTGATGCCTGAATGTTTTTTTACTGTGTCAGCCCATGGAAGTTGTTTACAATTTTAAAAAGTTGTAATTTTTCAAGAAAGCTTCAAAGAATACTGGCAAACACCTGTTGGCTTAGATATCCATGAAGTATTATTTGTATTTGATTTGATTTCTGATTTGCACTTGAAGCAAGCTGCAGGAGGTGCTAGTGCAGTATAACTTCTGTGTAGTCCTTGTTCTTGTGCCTTGGTGCACTGGCAGTAGCATGTTTCCTGTTTACAAGGGAACTGTTGTATTCTGGACCGAGTGTGTGTCAAGGCCAGGTACTTCGGCCAGGGAGTTTATTGGCTCCTGGAGTTACTGCTGTGTAAACAGGAAACTCCCAATAAGTATTACTCAAAAAATTATTTTTAATTAGTAAGTTAATAAGATGGGGGGAGGCGGGGAGAGTGGGGAAGGGAAACTTAAGTTCTTGGAAGCCAAGAAGTTTTTTCTCTGTCTCTTAAAAGATATGGGTTTGCCTGCTTTTTCCCATCAATTTTTCTGTTCCTGCTTGTTGCCTGGTTTTCCTCCCTCCTTCCCCTCCGGCTTTTTCCTCCTTCCCCTCTCCCCTTAGGTGATGTGATTCTCATGCTGATAGTGTTAAGCGTGATATCTACTTGTTTGCACTGAGTTTCAGGAAGGGTGAGATTTTCTTCTGAATAAATAGATAAACGAACTCTGATAAATGTTTTGGAAGTTCATGTTGTGATACAGACTGACCCTGAAGAGCTGAATAGTCACTTCAGTGACAGTCAAGTTAGGACAAAACTGAGTTTGTTGAATGGTCCAGTTGATTCTGGTTTTGTGGAGAGACCTGAATAATCTGCATTTCATAATCGTCACTGTAATTTTCCCTTCTTTGAGCACTTCCACTTTAGAAAGCAGACTGGTTTTCCATCGCTTGCCTTTTCAAATGCCCTAAGGTAGGGTTACATGATACAGCCAAGGTAGTCAGTGTGTTTCTGCTGTGGGATGTGGTGGCCCTCTCTTCCATCTTGCCTGTCCCTTGCTTTCATTTGTGCTGCTCCCAGTTCTCATAGTCGTCACTGACATAATTTAAATTGCTTATCTGAAATGGTTTGTTTTTCTTCCATGGATAACTTTCTAGAACGTGATTTGAAATGGCTTTTCAAGAAGCAGGATGAACATAGAGAAAAAGGGACTTTTGGCAGCAGTGGTAGTGTTCAGATGTGCTTAGTCCAGCTGCAACCCAGTATAGCTTTGTGGGTTTTCTAGGTCAGTCTCCTACTGAATTAGGAGGTGGCAGCATCTTGTGTTTGGCGCACATTTTGATTCCAGATCACTGTGAACTATTTTATGTCCTTTGCTGCAGAAAAAGGATCTACAGTGGTTATGGCTAGAGGAAAGAAAATGCAAGGTCTACTCGAGATCACTGGCATGAAAGTGCTACTTGGAATATCTAGAACTTGTGTAGACTTAGCAGGATTTGTTCAGAATGATATTTTTAGTGGTAAATTTTTGCTCCTTGTGTGGTGTCTCTTTTCCTGGGAACCATGAGGTGTAAAGTTGCAATTAAGCAGATGTGTTTCTCCGGATCTGTTTTTGACATTTGCATTTGCTTGATCTGAGTTCAGCTGGGCATTTAGAGAACTAGAGAGCTCCTGCCTAAGCCTTACAGTAGCCATGAGGTCCTAACCAGACACCTGAATTTAAGCATGCCCTCATGGTCCTTGCTGAATTGTTTTACAGTTATTCTTCATTGCCAGTGAGCCCCATACTTGGAGCTCAGCTTACATTCTCTGCTGCACTGAAACGATGAGGTATGTATTTGTTAGTCTCTATTCACTCCCCTCTGCTGTGATTTATAGTTGCTGAAAGTACAGCTCTCTTCTTAGCTGTCACCTCACTGGAACTGTATGAACAATTACTGTGTGGTACAAACTGTCTAGCCCAATTAGACAGGGGTTTAAAGAACAAGCTTGACAAGACTAGGTGTCTACATCAGTAGTATCATAGACCCTATTATTAGCTAGATAGCCCTACCTTAACTTACCCTGAAATAGAAGAAGAGCACCCTGATGCAAACCAAGGAATATTGTTGGTCACAAAAATAGTGTGCAGGGCGCTGCACACAGTTAATATTCACACCCATTGGCAGCAGCAGAGTTTTAAGCTGTACATGATGAACAGAGCTTTCAATAACATCATGGAGAAAACACATCTGGCTTCCTTGTCTTGTGCCAGCGTGTTTTTCCTCCATTCTGTCTGAGGTAAAAATGTGGAGGGTTTTACTTTCTGATACTACAGACTTTCAAACAAGAATTATGAGAGAGGCAGCTCCATATGCAGTTTAAGTACCAGACTGTAAAGGTCACCTTTTCCAGCTCTCACTGTTGGAGCCAAGCACAGCAAGGCTTCAACATGCTGACAGTTCTGAACATCTTCTGCAGAGAGCTGTTCAGGGTTGAAGGTCTGATTAAAGACTGAATGTAATCATTGGGATAATATGGCTGGAAAGTAATCTTCAGAGAAAGAAGGAAACTTGCCTTTGTGAGTTTGTAGGGGAGTTTCTATTAATAAATAGTTCTTTGGGAAGCTTAACCAAGCAAAACCTGGTCTGTTTTTAGCAGAGTTCCTGGTAATAAGAGGGTCAGTAGCCTCTTTTCTTACTCTGTTCCCCAACAACTCTTCATGTTCTTAAAATTTCAGAGCCTGTTGAGTTTGTTGGGAGACACTGTCTGAATGGTCTGTCTTTGAAGACAAAGTTCAAAGTAGCAGCTGCTCGGAGGTGTAGACTATTAGAAACAATATCCAGGGGGAATTTAAGGGCAGGAAGCAGCTAAGAAAAAACGCAGTCCATCTCATAATTGTAGAAATGTTTGTTTGACACACGTATTTGGGTTTGGGTAGAGATTATATATATATCCATTTCTTGACCCCAAAAACCTAAACCAACATAAACGGGACCAAATGTTATGTTCCTTCTAAAAAATGGGCAGTATGTAAATAGACATTAGCAATTGCATAAGGAGTTACGGTCTCATTCTGCACATATAAGCATGTGGGTAATGGTCAAGTTGAGACATACATGTTACTATGGCAGGAAATACATTTGCTCCCAATATTGTTCCCTCTGTACATCTGCAATCTTTATGATCAGTCTTCTGGTTGTGACTAAATGTCTTGGTTCAAATTACAAAAGCTGTGCTGATTTAAGAAGTGACTTACTGTGGTTGATGGCAGATGTCTGCAGTTTGCATCACTGTGGGTAGATAAGCTGGTAATAGCCATTTGTGGTTGTGATAGCTTTTGCTTCTGTGATGGCTGTAGTTTTTCCTGTGATTTGTACTCATGAAACAAGTTGCCCTGTTCTTCACCCCTCGTTCCAGCACCAAAGAGATGTTAAGGCTGTGACTCTGTTGTCATTACAGTGCAGGTTTTGACTTGTCTCTTGCTTTTGTACTCTCAGTGTCTTCCAGATGAGTCACTGCTGTTATCTGGTATCACACCCTATTTTTAAGCCACAATGCTTTTCTGTTTCTAGGGCTGTTGGAATACTCATGCTTCATAGGATTGGAGTTTAGACTTGCTCATTCTGTGTTCTGTTTCAATTATTTTAAGTTTTGGAATTTTTCTTGGCATGAGTTTGCCTGTTTATTAAATGGTTATCTGCCCTCATTGGATGCTTAGAATCATGAGTCAGATAGCAAAACTATGGGGTTTCATAGATAAACATTGGAACTATAATAGCAGCTGGGGCTGAGAGGATATTGCTGGGTTTTCTGATTCCTCTTCCACCACAGGCATGATCAACTCTAGTTTAAGAGCTTCTGATTGTTTATTTACAGAAGGTTTAGAGTATCTGTAACTGAAGCTTGGAAGAACAGGTTGGACAATTATTAAGGGCTCTGATACCATAAGAGTGGATATTTTACTGCCTTTGGGTTTTAGAAGTAGGATTCTTACTTTGCTGCTTTGCCTCACCATAAGTGTTAAAGAAATGAAAGTAAATTACCAGGAAGTATATTGTCTACAGCAGATGAGTGGTAAGAGGTGAAATGGTGGAAGGAAATGATTGGGCTCTGAATCAGTGATCAGAATCAGTATTGACAGGATTGTATGTGTTTGAAGTCTTGATCTCATATAGTAGGTCTCAGTGTAGCACTGAAAAAGTTGAAGCTCAAAAAATTGTTCATCCTTCTCAGGAAATTGTCCATGAATTGGATTCAGGAAATATTTCTCATTTGAGATGGCACTTCTCAGCCTGTGCATATGTCCCTCTAAAATAATTAAAATTAGTAATATTTTAAATTATGTCCTGAAGGTCCTTTGCACATTTGGAACTTTAAGTTTTCCCAGTTATGCATATACATCCCCCACCTCCCCTCAAAAAAACCCCTGCATTTTAAACCAGGATACAATGTGGATAACCGCCTTTCCTTGTACAGTGTGTGTTTGCTGTACAGTGCTTTGGCTTGATAAGGTATGTGAGCTAACTCTTAATGACTGAGCCCTGCTGCTGGAAGCTGAGGTGCCGGTTGTGTGGCAAGGCTTCCTGTGGGGCTTGTTAAGTCTCGATGAAACACAGTGATTGTCAGGGAGACAGCACGTGTGTCAGAGGTAGCAGGAGGGGCCTTAGGCAACTCCTGTGGCTTTGTCCCAGAGAGGAGTTATTGTGGGAGCAGGTAATAAAATGGAATAGATTTGAGATGAAGGCAATGGTGGTTCAGTCCAGAAAAACATAAGACCTTAACTTGATATTTCAGATGTTTTCTGTCATCATCTACTCACTGAATGTCTTCACACAGTTCTGTGTTGATGCATCTGAAACATGGATTTTTCTTTTCTTCAGAAGCTTGGTTCTTTAACTGTCTGGACTAATCTGGTCCTGCAGCTCATTGTAGCTGTAGTGAGAATAATTATTTATTTGGTCTCCCTTCTGCTCCTCCTCTGCCACCTGGCTTTCTCTGCAAGGCACTAACAAAGTCCTCTGCAAAGCAAGGCAACTGAGTACAGCTCACCTTCTCTGACCTAGGTGTAGAAATGCTTCCGTGCTGAGATGTTTTTTTCAGGCACAGCTTGCTGGGCAATTATTGAGATGAGTCATAATACATGGATCTAATTTAATCTGCAGGGTGGTTTTGAGTTTGTCAGCACCGTTGGGTCACAAGTTCCACGTGTGTGCTTGTTTCTGACGAGGATTTAATGTTTCATTTTTAGGACACTTTTTCAGGTCTTGGACTCCTCTGGCAAGAACTGTGGGACCCAAATGGGACCCAAATTTGTAGGGTTTTGTACTTTGAGTTTTGGCTCTTTTTTTTTTTTTTCCCCCAAGAAGTACTTTGCATTTTCCTGAAAAAAGTTAACACAAGCCTGAGATCTTCTGTTCCACATCTCCTAAAATGAAAGCAGGTGCAGAAATATGAAGTCTCACTTGCACTGACTTTATCTGCTATATCATTGTTCAGCCAGTTTAGACACTGTTCAGCCAGCTGGCTTTTGATGTATTGAAAAACCTACATAATTCTTTTCAGTCTCTTCTCTTGAAATCCCTAGCTATTACAACAATTTTTCAATTCACTTGTAGTTTTTCTTTCCAGACCCCTACGTTGTTCTAAGTTTTCTTTAATCTGACCTGCATGACTCCTGGTTCCTCAGTTTGTCAGGGGTAACTTTGTCTTTTGTGATTCTGAGGAGAGCTGACTCTGACCAGCAACTGATCCCCAGCTGATGGCTCAGGCCCACCCAGCAGGATGTGGGAGAGAATCAGAAGAGCAAATGGAAGAAACACTCTTGAGTCAAGATCAAGACAAAAGGAGTGTGTGTATGTGTGCAACAGGTGATGCAAAGGCAATAACCTGCCACCTTCCACAAGCAGTGGAATGTCCAGCCAGTCTTTAAGCAACAAGTACTTTGGAAAATACGACCCTGTTTTTTTTTTTACTAAGCACAATGCTATGTGGTGAGGAATATGCCTTTAATCAGTTTGGGTCAGCTGTCCTGTCTGTGACCACTCCCAATCTTTTGCCTACCTTTTAGCCTGCTTGCTGGCAAGGAGGAGAAAAGTGGAGTGGGAAACAGAGGAGGTCCTGTTGCTGTGCAAGCCCTTTTCAGCAATAGATAAAACATTGTTGTGTTATCAACACTGTTTTGGTCACAAATCCAAAACGCAGCGCCATATAGAGTGCTGTGAAGAAAATCAACTCCATCCCAAGTATACTTTTCTGTCATAGTAGTCTCTGAAAGGAGCTAAACTGTTTTAATTGCCTCCTGTTTTATTTTATTAGCTACTAACTGCTGCTTTTGAAGTTCTTTTAAAATTTGTATCGTGTAGCAACATGTTAGTAATTCCTTTGAGTATTGAAGTAGAAATAATAATTATGTGTATATGATAGGTTAATTATCTTAATTATGGCTTCATGGGTATTATAGTTGCTTCAAATATGGATATATTAGATAAGAACTTGACAATCCAAAGAGAAGCAAAAATAACTTTGGTTTGGGAACAAAAATGTTTAGTTTTTTGGTTTTTTTTTCTCTCAAGGTAATTTTGGCAATGCTAGTTTTCTTCAGTTTTAAGGCTTCTATTTTTTTTTCTTAAACCCAAAACTTTAAACTGACCTTTTTAAAAAAGCTGTTCTATAGGGAAAAAACTTTAAAATATTTCAGTATCTGAGCTACTCACTTCAACTTAATCGATTCCACTTATTCTGCTTGTCATACCCACAATTTTGAGATATGGCCACATGATATTTTTCTCAACTTCAATAACTGTCTTCTATGCTTAAGTCTGACAGGGTGGCTGTGACACTGAGGAATGCAGAAACCTTCAGATTTGGTTCCTGATCAGTGTTGTCACCTCACCTTGGAAGGCTGGATGACAGCTATCCCTCTACGGAATAGACATTCCTAGATTTTGTGGACCCCTTGGTTCTCAGCTGCTCTTTTTCAGTGGGAGAGTGTGTGAGCACTTTTTGTGGTTCGGCCACCTTACAGTGCTTATGGGATTATTTGTGAAAGGTACTGTTTTCAGTTCCTGTGTTACCAAGCGGATCACATCACATCCGGGTAGTTTAATTTACTCAGTGAATTAAAAGCTCTTAAACGGATGGAGTTAGATTGCTTACAGAAGTACGGGCAGTATCAAGGCAACCCAGACAACAAGAAGTTTGGCTTTCCCGGAACAGTACAAGGTCATGAAACCTAATGCTTAGGACATAATCTCAACTTGATTGGTAAGTGGTGAAAGGGATGCCAGAGCCCTGGGAGCCTGCCATTGATGAGGAGATGCTATAGAGTTGGGGAGCAGGTGACCACACCCCGTGTGATAGAAAGAGCAGCTTCCTTGGGGGAGGGATTGTACAGTGCTTGCTGCAATCCAGAAACCCACCAGAATGACCAGAATCAAACCTGCAAAAGGGAAGAAGTCTCCTAAAAAGAGACCTATACACCTGTTTTATTTCTGGGTTTTTTAAAATTTTTTTTTAAAATTTTTGCATAAGCACTTTGCTTTTCCTGCTTAAAAAGTAAATTTTAGTTTCTAGTAAAATTTGCCTTTTTAAGCTGAAAAGTCTTTTAAATTTCCGCAGAGCTTGCCGCTCCAGTGATGCAGTTAGGGAGGTCAGCTTGCCAGGTAAGACCTGGTACAGATGGCAGCCTGCAGCAGGCAGGCTGCTTGACAGACCCAGCTGGCCTGGGGTACACAGACACTGGCTTCTTGAGAACCTGCTGGCAAGGAATGTGGTGGCTTTCCCTTCTCTTATTGCATGGAAGAGTAGGACTTGGTTTTCCTCCAAGTTATAAACTATTCACTGTAAGTGTATTAACAGACTAGGGGCTTTCTGCTGTATTTTAGGTTCAGAGGCTTTAGCCCTTAAGCAATACCACCGTGCCTGTCTGAGCTCCTGCTGTCTGTCTGTCTGGATGGCTAGCACTGCGCACAGAGCCAAAGTCCACATTTTTGCTGCCTTCTCAAAACACCTGCCATGTCCAGTGAGGCCAAGGAAGTTTGGTTTGTATGGACTGGCTTTTGGTCAGTGGCATTGGCTGTGTCATTAAACACATCTTTCATGAGAATTCTCTTGTGTCTAGAAGACCTGAGTTCAGACTCCAGCCTTTCATCAGTACAGGTGTAAATATCATCCCCCTTTTGTGTGGGGCCGTCGAACAATTGTCAGTAAATACAGAGGAAGTGTGATGACTTTTTTTCCCATAAGAAACCAGGCTGTGGTATTTTTTTCTTCCCATACCAAAGAGGATGGGCGCAATACCAATCTGATACGGATCCAAAACCAGATCCGCTACTTCACTTGTAGTTCAAAAGAAAAATGGAAACACTGGAAGTGGGTATGGTGCCATGATCAGGTCATCTGCCATGGGACATATGTAAGGATATGCTTTTTGCTTGTTCTTTCACTCTTCTTCTACAGCTTTGTAATGTAGTTACCTAAATGCAAGTTGGGTAAGACCAGAACAGTTGTATGTTGCAGTGATCCAAGTTTAATTAATGGGATAGTTTATCTCTTAGTGGCCAATGTCAGTTGTGCAGGAGGTTACATCCTCAGGAGATCCTTGTTTTATGACCCATTTATGCTGATTGCTTTGCAACATGCTGAGGACTTCTGCAGTGTTGCCACAGCTGGAGGCAGATTCCCTCCAGTTACAAGTAACAGATGTCAGCCCAGAACTGCCCTGTTATTTAAAGCCGGATAGACAACTGCATGATGCTATTCATAAATGTTACACAGCTGTTTGTCACATTCATATCTTGCAGCAAGGTAATAATTCTATAATGTATAAAAACCCACTGTAAAATAATTGCTTTTAATTTATCACTAAATGCCTGTAGCGTTTGCATTGTTTGATAATTTTAGAAGTGCTGGAACTTAAACCTGGTCCTGCAGGTGTTTGAGTCATGTCTCCTCGCAAGTGTGATATCTTTGTCTATCATGCTGTCTTAAGGAGTAAAAATCAGAGAAGAAGTACTTCCATTTTTCTTGAGAAGGAGTGTGGCTTGTTCTGGCTATAGATGCTTAGAAATGTTGGCAGAGATATCAGAAAATACAAAGTGATTTAAACTATCACACTGCATCATCCCCTACTGTTTTGGAGGCACGTTTGGTTGCTTGCTACCTTGTTAGGCAGACTGCTGAGGCTTTCAGGCCTCAGATTTTTCATCTTGTTCCCTCTTGATGGTTAGCTAAGAACCTGACAGAAATTTTGTTGCCTGTCCCACTTCTGTTCTTGTGTTTATTGTTATGTGCTAGTGGTCTGTGATTTGCCAGCTACCTTACATGTGGGAAAGCAGCATCTTGAGAACCAGCTCATGTTTTAATGTACTAACTCTCCTTCCTAGCTTCTCTCACAAGTCTGAGTCGTCAGGATGGGAAGCTTCTGTTCTCCCTGTCCTACTTCACTTTGTAGGAGTTCTTTTTGAATGTTTGGGTGAATATTACCTGACCTTAGCAAGTGGTAGTAGAAGAGTGAATAAAATCAAACTCTGTTCTGCTGACATTTACTTTGGAGAGAACACAGGAGATAATCTATTTCTAAAGAAAGGTTCTGGAGTATAAACTTCTCAGGCTGGTGTGAAGGATTTCCTTAACTTTTTGTTTTGAATCTTCTATTGCTACTCCTTTAATAGTTCTTTACCTGAGCTTTCATTATGTTGACATTTTACAAACCAGAGTTTGTTATTTTTGTCATCTGCATTTGGAGATATCACCAGCTTTCTGAAAGGCATCTTCTTAATAGACTCCCTTCCTCTGGTCTGTGTTGTCTCTTTTTTTTCCCCCTTTGTTTCTAAAGCCTTTTATGTCACCAGAGAATAAACTTGGTCCAGGCTTCCAGCATGGTGACCTTAATGTTTAACCCATTTTATTGTTGAGACCTGATGTGAGACACTAAGAATAGGTCCAACACACCCATGCTGCTGTTACTTGGAGGACCGGATGTGTGGCAGACATCCCACAGGTAGCATTAAATTGGATAAACTGCATTCTGGAATATGCTCAGTAGAGGCTGCCAAAGCTGCCTAAGAGGCAATAAGAGGGAATAAATTGAGTGATTAACTTGCAGTAGTGCTACCGATCTGCTTCTCTTCTTGTTTGGGTTGATTCACTTTGGCATATGTTAACATGGTCTGGTATAGGTACCTAGTGAAAATTCTGCACAAATATGGGTACATGCTCGGTCTGTACAGTCATTATCTCATGTTTGGAAAAGTCTTCACAGGGGTTGAATTGCCTCCAGCACTGTCTTTTTTTCCTGTTTCCTCTTTTGACAGGAAGAATCACATGTTGATATTGCCTTTCAGCCAGTTTTGTACCATCCTTGCTGTGGAAAACTACTGCAAAAGACGGCCATGGGCGACCTTCATTGCTTCATAAGGATGTGGAAGGAATGACTGGTGGTAGCCTGTTTGCAAGAGGCAGGGCTGGCACTTGGAGGAAACAGGAAGAGCATGGCTCGTGTGGCACTAGAAAATCTGACCAAGGAAAATGGCTAGTATAGATTGTGTTGGGATATATATTCATTTGGGTGCAGATGAGACTGAGCATTTATCTATACTGGGTTTTTTGCTCATGTGAAAGCATCTCTGTCTTATGCATAAGATGCTTAGACCAAGGAAGAATAACAGTTTTTCCTACGAAAAGCTATGGCTCAGCAACAGTATGAACTGGGTCAGGAACAAATGTGGCCTTTCTTAATCCTTTGCAGAGTTGTTGTGTTCATTCAGAGTTTAAATACACAGCTAGAGTGGCTGAAGAGAGGTAAGCACAGATGGAAGCTGTAAAAATTAATTGAATTTTGCCTGTATTTCCATGGTACACCCCACTATTTCTGGTTTCTTGGGCTTGTTGGGTTTGTGCTTGTTCTCTCTGGGTTTTCCTCTCCTATCTCCCCTCTTGTGGAGCTGGGAAGTAATTGGATAATGCTTGACACACACTCAGTAGTGACAGTCCTAGACAGTGTTTGTAAGCTGTAACAAGAAGGGGTTCAGAGTTGAACCTGCCCTTATTAAATTGTGGGTATTGTGGACAGTGATACTGGAGCACATTATTGGAGCATTAAGTAGATGTATTCCAAAAACAACACTTTAAAAATGTTAATTTATTGATATGATGTATCTGAATATGAATTGCCTTCCTATCTGCAGTATAAAACTGTACATTCCAAACAGATAATCTCCCAGTCCCAGGTGTTCAACACCAGTACACAGGGGGCCTGGGAAGAGACTGACAATCAGAGCCACTTCCATTCAGAGACCAGTTCAACTTTTGGGCTTGTGTGATCTAGCAACAGTAAGTGCTGATGTTTTCCCAGCTGATGCCAAGTGGCTTCTTGTTCATGATGGATTTTCATTTTTTGGCTCCTCTTTCTTGAAAGAGAATGAAGAGCTGAAGAGAAATAATCCACCCTTGCTTATTAAATATATGTATATATATACATATCATGCATTAATAACATGCCATTGCAAATAGCAAACTGAATCTAGTTTTCCTTTCTGGAAAACTAGATGGTCAGAATCTAGACCCTAGTGAAGCATCTTTCAAACAAAGCATATTTTGATACTCCATTTTCAGCAGACTTTTTCTTAACCCCTGTCTTTCATGTTTGTTCATACAGTAGCAGCTAGTCCTCTCCATCCTGGAGGTGCAACTGAATGTAGCTCATAATCAACCTATCATTTTAAAACCTGCAGTCTACAGAGGAAAGCAGTTCAGTTGGCACCAGAAGTGGAGGTTGGGGGAAGGTCTAGGAAGGCTGGTTTTCAAGACAGAAATATGGAGATCTTCATCTGAAATATGAAGCAGCGCAGTGTATGGTATTCCAGTCATGGATAATGGTTAGAACAAAGCAGGCTGCTTTACTTAACAGTTAGGAATGTCTAATGAAGACCTAGTTGTTTAAATGATACAAATGAGTCTTCACTCCTCACACAATTAATGTTTATTATTGGCAAACATTACACTTGTAGAGTAACATGTGCTTGGATTTTCTCAAACTGATTATATTTAGATTTTTGTCTGGCCTTGGTAGAGTGTGTGGGAGAATTCTGCCTGTTCGGTTTTTATCTTGCATCTTGTGGCTAGTGACAGACTGCCTCTTGCTGTTACAACATCAGCTCCACCTCTTTCCAACATTAATTAGGAGAAGTTACATAAAAATTAAGTAAACTAGTCCTGGGGCTATTTGTGAGAATGACCACAATGATACAGGACATGAAGGGGAGACAGAGAGAAGAAAAGATTCATGGTTAGCACTTTTCTTACAGTCTCTTCTAATATATTTTTTCTGATATCTTTTCCTTCAGTATAGGGGAAGGAGTTCATAGTTAACTACTAATAATGCTGCAAAGGTGCCGCACCCCAGCATTACAGGAAGGATGGTTGGGGACGCCGGAAAAAGGGGTGACCTTTGGATCACTTTTGTTCACCACGGTACAGCTCATCTGAGTCATGTTGGCTCCATAGTTGTTTCTACCCCATCACAGCACAAGGCAAGATTATATTAGCTTGACATGTTGTTTTAAATCAGATGGAAGTAAATTCAGGTTACCCAGCAGTTGGCAGTTGAATACAGCTCAGCAGATAATTGGTTGTTAGCTAATGTGTGGTGACTCAACTGATAGCAGACATCTCTCCTCTGCCTCAGCTCCTTACAGGACCACCTCACAGCACTTGTACTTTATGATCCTAACTGCCAGCATATGGAGTTAAAGATGAGTGGCTTTGGAAGGCAAGCTCATGTGTTCAAATGTAGGACTCTCAAAGCTGCTAGATATAGAGTTTGCTATTTCTATCAAAAATCCTTGGAACTGTTTGTGTGGATGATTAGAAATGTCTACTGAATTGCCTACCATCTGAAAACTTCTGGTGCAAAATTAAGTCTGAATGACTTTAGCAGTGTCGCCCACAGGTTGTTCTCAACGTAAGGATCCTGGATTATTTATGGTGTAAACAACACTTTCCTACCAGATCATGTCAGAGAATTAATTTTCCTCCATCAGTGCTGAACTTGTGGGGTGAATATTTGAAGTGCATATAGTGCCAGTGTAATGGAAATTTCTGTGCCTGCACTGGAAAGAGCAGTGTCCCACTGGGTTTGATTCAGTTGTCATTGTATTGGCTTCTAACACTGTCTGAGACACCTTGGGTATCTGAAATGTCCTCTCGGGTCTGGCACATAGGACTTGGTCAAACCCTCACCCTTCCTGAGCAGCAGCTGAAGCCTGTGCATGATGCAGACAACAGCGCTGCCATAGAGCTGCCTGCTGTTTGCTCCTCTGGTCTTGAAGAGGCAGAAGAGGCAGCTCAGCAGCACCTGACTGCTACACTAAGGGGGTAGGAGTGTTATACTTGTGAATGTCAGCTACAAGTACTTATACCACAAGTGTGTCAATGTTTGAAGCATGGCTAGTAGTAAGAGAACTTCTCCCTCCCTCTGCCGCTGGAGATGTTGGAAATTAAAGTTTTCCTTTTCAAATGGGTTAGCACTTATTCTGGTTTTGCTGGTGGCAAAGACAACTTCAGTTAAGGTATCTTTGAAAAGGTGTAATTTTTTTGTTGAAGTCTTTTCTTTCTCAAAAACCCAGGTCTTTCTGACTCATGGGGGAATGTCATGTATGGCTGAACATCTTGAATACATGCTCATCATCTCCACCATAAGATTTAGGGTTGCCAAGCACTTTTTAAGGGTTTGGCCTGGGGAATTTCTGGAGTATTTGAACTAAAAGACTGTTTACAATGGATGAGCACTAGTCTGTGCAAAGTTAACTGCCAAACCCTTGTAGAGTCACCCTCATCATTGCAAAGGATTTGTTTTGTGGACTATGTCAGTGTAAGTGAGTATTACTGCCTTCCTGAATTAAAAATCATGCAAACTTCTAGACTTTTGCATTTCTCTTGTGCTAACAGCTGTGTTGGATGAGTTTTGGATCACGCACAGAGGGCATTTACATAGCTTCAAGTTGTAACAATATTGATTGGCTTCACAGTATGGAGCGAAAGAGATTTCCTGTTATTTATTAGCAGTTAAGTTAGACAGTCATGAATGCTCTTGACTAGAACATGTTTCTTGCAACACTTGTTCATACAAAAAGTTTCTTCTAGAATGGGTGCAAGATCAATTTTTAATGAATATTATGCACTGGTCCTGACAAATCCTGTGTGTTCACTTTGAGACTCTAAGTGTGTAAAAACTGATAGGGCTTCACAGATGTTGCTGTGATCAGCTGACTGGAAGGCCGTGTGCTGGCCTGAGCTCACCTTGCAGTGAAATTGCATTGTTCTGTGTGCCATCCTACAGGGAAGCCACCCATTTAGAAAGGCAGTGAACAGATGGAGGGTGAAAATTCACCCTTTGTGTATGTTTTCCTCACCTAAACAGCATCAAAGTTAGTCTGGCGAAGCTCAGAACACTTCTCTATGTGGCTTAGCAATGAAAACTGCTGGATGAACTGAGACAGATTTTTATATGGAGTGGTTTCTTCCTACCCTGTGGCTTCATGCTATCAGCTGTCTGGTGAAAGATAGTTTACACAATCAGAAACCATGCAATCAGTTTTCTTTAAAAAATGTGTCCATTTTTGTTCTCTTCCAAATGGTTCTTTTCCTCTGCTTCCTCCACTCAAGCCCAGAGAATCGGGGGGAAAAAAAGACTAGTCATCATGGAGCTGACTGCTTAAGGATAAGCTACCATCCAGGAGTACCAGTGAGATACTCTCTGCTGTCTAATCTCTTGCAACCAGCCAACGAGTGTTTTCCGCCTGCCATTGAAGACTTTTGTCCTTGAGAATGTGAGTAATGCCATAAAAAACAACACTTAAAGTGTCATAAACAAAATTATTGCAATAGGTACAATCATGGAATCACAGAATATGCCAATTTGGAAGGGATCCATAAGGATCGAGCCCAACTCAGCCCTGCACAGGACCATCCCCAGGAGTCACACTGTGTGCCTGAGAGTATTGTCCAAGCACTTCCTGAGCTCTGTCAGGCTTGGTGCTGTGACCTTTTCCCTGGGGAGTTCAACTACCCTCTGGGTGAGGAACGTTTTTCTAATATCTAACCTAAATCTCCCCTGACACAACTTTAGGCTGTTCAATGTCAAAGTATGGTTGTTTCCAGGAAATATGCATGGCTTGCCATGTAGTTTGGAGCTGTTATTCCACTGTGTGCCTTGGTGTTTACAGTATTGCAGCTGTTTCTAATTGCAGCCAAGTCTCACAGTGAAGTAGCAGTCCAAGCAGCTTTTGATTGTTTAGCTCTTGTCTTCAATATCTTGTTAAACTAGACTTTGAGCTCTGTCTTCTCTAGTTCTTACCCTCCTCATGTAAGAATGAGTCTCCATTGCTTTAATTCTCTTGATAACATTTTTCGTGCCTGCTCTAGGTGTAGTTTGTCTGTGGCAGTAAAATTGTACATGATGTTCCAGGGGTGGTCTGTGTTACTGTTGTTGTTCATGGCATACTATTTTTGTCTCTGAGTAGCTCATCTGCAATACTGATGAGATTTGTATTCTTTTTGATGGCTGGATCCCAGTCCTGGCTCCAACTCATTTCAGGATTGCCTACAGCATGGTCAAGTATTTTCCCCTTTTCCATATGTGATCTTTCAGAATTTGAGTTGTTGTTTAGCCTACAAGTGTTGATCTTGCACTTCACCCTATAGCATACGATTGTATTTACTGCTTTATTTACTTTTGAATTAAAACCTGATTTGTTTCCAATTCCCTAGGATCCACTTCAGCCACGGTGTACTCTCATATTTGTCTGAGGGCTTTCAGAGCTGAATTTTTTCTCCTTTGTCCTTAGTTATAGTAACTATTTTGATGAAGCCCTACTGTTAGGTGTATCAGCCCTCTAAGTTCTTTAGAATGCTCTCTTACAAGCACATGACTGGGGACCGTGCCTTCAGAAGGGAGGATGGGTGCAGTGTGTCTCACACTGTGCACATCATCTTTCTCACTGTCAATGAAGCACATGGATCAGTGACCACAGCAGCAACAGTCCCTGCAGCAGGTCCTGGACTATCCACTCAGTCCAGCTCTGCGCCGCTGCCAACTGGGAGTGAGGAGTGACTTCTGCCCATTGGCTCTGACATATTGTCCCTGCATGCCTTGCAAATGTCAGAGTGCTATTTCACCAAGGTCTCCAACATTACCTAGACAGTCTCAGAAATTATCGTACTGACTTGCATCTGCACAGGCACAACACAGGAGCTGGCTTGCCACTGCCAAAACTTCTCCCCTTGTAATTGCTGTGTGCTGGAGTGTGTGGTCCTGGCTCCCTGAACACATGCTGCCTAGCAGTGTCTATGCATAGCAGAGATGATTGAGAGAGATGGAGGCTTCCTGTGCTTAAGTCTAAGAGCCTCATCTCTCCCCAGGTAAGGGAGGTACCCAGTCTATTTGTAGTATGCAGACACAACCTGAGAAACACGGCTGTCACCAACACTGCTTGATTCCATGTCCCCACCCAAATGCTTTGTGAGCCTGGCTGCCTGCACCAGCGTTCTCTTTTTTTAGCAACCCAAACCAAGGCCCGGCCCACCCAGTTTCAGCAGGCAGGAAGGGTGAAACATCCTGAGAACCCTGCCTGACTGCAGGGAGATCATCTGTATGCTCAGCACAAAGATATTGCTGTGTTGTTATTGCAGACCTGTTATAGCTAAGCATTCCATATGTATGTCTCCTGCTTTAGCATAAATATGTGCAAGTACCAGGGTGGGGTTGGTCTTCTTATATCTAAAAGAAAGGAGAAAAAAAAGTAATCCTTAAAAATGCTGTGTTCCAGCTTATAAAAATCTTGAAGCACTGTCTGTCAGTGTTTGCAGTGGAAGGTTGCTGGTTATAGAAAGATTGTCTCCCACCACTGTGTGCACTGCCTGTGGCACTGAGTGTTACGGGGCACTCAAAGTGCAGTCTGCACTTTACTCTGTTTCCTGCAGGTGATGAAGCTCCAGGCTTACAAGAGAAGTTATCTGTGATTGTGGCTAGTCTTTGCTACTGCAACACTTCTGGTGCAGGAGGGAATTTGGGTCAGTCTGCCAAAGTAAGTCCTCTCTGAGTGCTGGAGCTGGGAGGCACAGGTAGTTGTATACAACCAGGGCAACACTGTTCTTGCCAGTCATGGTCTAGTGCAGCTCTGCATAGCATGGACATGAGCGATGAAATGCAACAGGTCATAGATTCTGTCCCTCACGTGTTGATAGCTACTTTGTGTGGTGTCTTTTCTCCATATTCCCCAAGCCTGGCATCTCTGTAGTGCGACTGTGACATGGCCTTCAGTGTGACAGGAAGCTTTCTGAATCCATGAGACTGCAGGGTCCACTGGGATAGTACTGAAGAACTGTTCCTTTTTGCTTTCCAGCAGTTCAAACATTATTTGTTGCTATAGCTTCTAATTTTCCTTGCTACTTTCTGGAGGCAAGAGAAGAATATAAATTTCTAATCTTTTTTCCTCTGCTTAGCTGAGTTTAATTCCTTGTCATTTGTAGCAGCCTCAGCCTACACAGGCAAATGCTCCAAGTTTTAACTTCCACTATTTTTGATTCTCATTGTACTGTTCTTCACCACCACTTTCCCTTTCCTGATTTAGAAACCATAGCTGTGCTCCAGATCATGTCCACTTCTATTTCCTTGAGTGTCCTTCTTTGTAGAGACTAATGATAACCTGGAAATATTTTTGTCCTCTCATGGACATGTTGTTAATTTCATTCTTCGCAATAGGAATAAGTTAATTATCTCTTCATCTTAATACTAGCTTTGTAAAACAGTTGTGTTAAACAGAAAACACAAATACCAAATTGCTCTACTGTTTGGAGTCATCTTTCATCCCCTAGAGATGCATGTAAACCCAAAACCAAATTATAAGGAGGGATATTTTTTCTCTATCTCTTTGTTCCTTTCCCCTTTTTTTACTTCACTTTTTACAAGACTTGTAGCTTAGTCTCCAAGCACATGTGTCATTGCCTATACCTGAATAGTTATCCCTGAAGTAATGCAAAGAAATCTTCAGCTAGTGGGTATTAGCACAGTTCAGTACTTGGCAACCCAATGAAGATGATTTGAGACATCCATTGACCTGCACCAGCCTATCAGTTTCTATTAGAGCACTAAGTCCTACCCAGGCAATTCATTACAGCAGCCGCCAATTGTTCCTGCTTCTCTGTGTTTCATGAAGAACTGCCCAAGGAGAAGTTAAGTACTATGGTGGCAAGTACTGTGTCTCAATAGTAATGTACTGTGGGCAAGTCTATGTCTCAATAGCATTTACAGAAGAAAATGAGCACTGTCATGGCAAACATGATGAGGAGAAGTCACAAGAGTTGCTGAAGCAATTCTGGTGACACATTACTAGAGCACGATCTTGTTAACGGATTAGTGTTTAAGACAATTCTTCAGCATTCTGCAAGTCAGGGCAGTTCTGGATAATGTACATTTCTCAATTAGGAAAGAGAATGACAAGGTAGCAGGAGGCTCCAAACAAAAAATTTCTTCACAGTAATTTATTAAGGAGGAGGATTTTTTAGGATTATCATAAGTGAGAGACTAAGTAAATGCTGCTTGACTCAAGCTCTAGGTGAAACTATACAGTTTGCTCTTAAGGGTGCAGAAAGCAAAACAAGATGGGAAAAAAAAAGATAAAAACCTGAAAGATCATAAACATTAAATAATTACTCCTGTATCCGCTGACTTTGGATGCCTCTCCATCAGTTTGCAATATGCATGAGTTCAATTAAGTTGGTAGTACAGTAATAAAAAAGGACACCTGAAGATAAAAGTTTGCTTGCACAGTAAGCTCTGCTGTAAATAATTTCTAGCTTGTACACAGCTGTTTGGACTGGTTGCTGCCGAACAGAATCCTGGGTATTCTGTAGCTTGCACTGTTAAGTTCTAGCAAAGCAACCTTATCCTGTTAGTGTTTTGTTAGGGGCAAGTCAAAGCAGTGTTCTAAAAGGAGGAAGTTATCAAATACCTTTTCAAAGCCTGGAACAGCACTTACCTTTGTTTGCTTAAGGCTTGCTTACAGTATCCTTTATGCAAGGAATGAGAATGAAGTCATAGGATGTGGGTTTATTTAGGTGACATTAAAGGTGACACTAAATGTACCAGAGCGTTTGTGGATCAGACAGGATGGTGAGCACTTTGTGGGGAAACTCCAATCTCTGTGCAAACCATGCAGGAAACTTTGGGGCTTAAGATGAAGCTGTGAACCTCTGTGTACCCTTTCATAGATTTTCTTCTTTCTCTCTAACAGCAGAACCAGGGTAAATTAAGTGACATACATGCCTTGCTACCACAGGGTGTTTCTGCTCAGACACTATTAAAAATAATTAAAAATTCTACCTTTGTATTAAGTTGCTTCCAGCTTCAGTTCCTGCAGTTACTGTGCCTTAGTATTACTTTGATTCTCATGTTCAAGGGGACCTGACCTCAGCAAGATCATCTGGTTTGGACGTACCAGGTAAACCAAGATTCAGGCTAGTGCAGACTCCCAAGTTGGATTTAAGGCTTCAAGTTCCAAGCATATTTTAACTTGAATTAAACAGACAACTAATAAAATAAACTTGGCAGTAAATCCTTTGACAGCGGTAATCAATCATAGCCCTACAACAGTATCAGCTACAATGATGCTACCAAGTTAAAAACCAAAATCTGTATGAAGGCCCTTACATAATGAAAGCTTCTCTTGTCTCCTGAAGTTTCATAATGCAAGATATTCCCTCAGCAAAATCAGAAAGGAAAAGAAAGGTTTAGTAGCTATTGTTGGCGTGGGCCTGATAGAGGCTGTTCCTTCTGGGAAAGGACACTCAAACTTAGGGACAAGCCAAGTTGTAGAGTGTGTTGGGTGTATACTTGTCGTCGTAAAGTTAGAGGCAGGTCAAAGAAACGACATCGTATTGTTCCAAAAACAGGACAGGAACTTTATTGCATTGGTGGAATAATGCAATGTGTGAGAAAGAGACAGAGAGAGAGAGTGTGTGTAGTATCAGAGGCTGCGATTCTTATAGACCTGAGTCTGGACACATGTCCAAGGACCATTGGTTTCTCTATACATAAATAATTCCTAATTGGACACACAAACCGCGCATGTCAGAAAACATTACTCATCACTTTAGAAACTGGATATCTGTTCCAGGTGTTGCAACTTTTCCTTCCGTGCATATCACCCTGACGTGTGCAGAAGGTTCCTAGCATAGTCCAACTATTCCACAGAGACCCCAGGCCATATACTGTCTACCCCACACATATACTGTGTTTTTTTCCTCATACAAAAGTTTAAATATGCCTTTCCTGAACACTTTAAAAGAATTATTTTAAAATGTATTTATGCTTAATATTGAAAATATTGCTAATATACTACTGTGCAGCTCAGATACTTGTATGCAACCATGCAACCATGATGTAGAGTCTTAGGTATGGAATTTGGACTGGCATTTGCAATGGATAACATCAGGCCTGTGTTGCAAATTTTTTTGTGACTTTAATTACACAGGCCTAACATTTTCCACTCCAATTTGCACAGCCCATAGGCAGCCTTTCTTTCCCGAATGGGGCTGCAGATCACAACTGTGACACAGCTGCAGTGTCCTGCACTGGGAACTGAACTTGTGGTTACAAAGGTGTGGTGAGTCCTGTCTCAAGAGCTGTAATTGTATTGGCTTTTCCTTGGAGGAAGAGCAATTTGTCTGGCAGGACCCTCTGTAAATGCAAATATTCTCTCAGGAGATTTCTATTCTAATGTTAAATAAGAATTGTTATGAATAAAGTGTGTTTTGTTTCCTTGGCAGAAGCCTTGGTAACCAGACAGCTTCAGAGGAGAAAAAAAGAAAATGCTTAGCTCATCAATCACTGATGTACTAATGTTATCCCAGTGTCCACATGTGAAAGAAAAAGTAACTTTCTGCCTTGACTTCAGGTAAGCGCCTATTGTATACCATACCTCACTTGCCAAGTTTTGGGAGAATGTGGGAGAATGTAGGAGAATGACAGTGCATGTCTGAAATTAATTTCAAAAAAGACAGTGGCAAATTTTGGTCACTTGCAAGGCATGAGCTGCTGTTGCTTTAGGCTCTCTCGGATAAGAGAAATGTCATCCAGCTTGCCTGGGGGGGTGGTCACAGCCCCTTTCTGGAGTCTGATGTGTCATCAGATACAGACACTACACAGAGAGTGGGATCTGTAGCCAGGAATGCCTGTTGCTGCAGAGCCCAAGCTTCCTCTCTACCTGGAGCCTAATGCACTGCTGAGTGTTAAGAAACATGGTGCCTATAGTTTCTTGGCAGTTGGACTGGATGATCCTAATAGGACCCTTCCCATTGAACTATTCTGATGAGACTGTGCCGTGGTTCCTTAGCTGTCTAAGAGCAAAGACACCAATATGTTCCTCTTATGCTACTGATCTAGCTTGGCAGGTCAGACCACATTTTGCTCAGGAGGCAGGTGGGGAAAACATTGATTCCAAGCTGGCAGTTGTTCTATCACAGAAATAATAGTACTTCGTTATTGTTATGAAGGAATGCCTGACAGCTGAATGAACTAGATCCTTGTGGAGTAATCAATGGAGGACACCTAGAGAATATGAAATACAGCAGTAAGATTATAGTGCTTCCTGAGAGTGTTTTTTTTGATTTCTGATTATTTGAGTCAGGGAATTCTTGAATCATAAAGGTGAAATCATCATACTTAAGAGCTCTTTGTGGCATTTTCCTCCCTGAAAGATTTTCCTCCCTTTTGAATGTGCAAAATATTTGACATTTTACATACATTGTAGCGAGAAGTCATGTACCTGACCTGATGTTATATGACAGTATTTTCTTGTTTTAAATCTGCTACTTGTTTGAAGTCCCAGAATTATTGTATGAGAACAAACAGTAAGTAATGTTTTCCTCTTTGCTTTCACTACTCCACATGTTTCTCTCTAGACCCCTGTCCCTTTCTCTATACCTTTGTCAGGTTGCACAGTCCTGGTCTATTCGGTCATTCTGTACATAGAATCTGCTTTGTTCCTTTGATCTGCTATGCTTCTTTTGGGACCTTTTACTGTTCTTGTGTATCACAGATGGGGCAGAATTTAACACAGTATTCACAATTCAGGCATAATGTGGTTTAACTTTATTTCCTTTTGCTTTTCTGTTCTCTTTGCAAGTAGTTTCTAGCATTTCTCTTGTTTTTTTAACTGCTCCTGAGTTGTTATTCTCATAGGAGACTCTGCCTCAGTCTTATTCCTGAAAAAAATAACAACAGTTGACACTTAGTAGGCAGAGTTAGAGCTGTCTTTTTCTGTATGTGACTTTATACTTTTTAATTCCAAAGTTCATCTGTTATTTTATTACATAGTATCTCAATATTATGAGATGTTTCTGCAGCATGTTGTAGTTTTTCTCTTTACTGTGATAACTAGACAGTTACCATTGCACGATTGTCATCTTAGTATTTCTTTTTTCTGCACCATTTATGAATGTCACAGAGGTTCCTGTGAGATAGTAACCTGGCTTCACAATAACCATTATCATTTATTTGTTTTATTTACTTGTGCCAGAAGGTTTTGTTGTTTTTAAATATCGTCATGTTTAGCTTTAGGCTTCCTCAAGGCTTTTTTTTTTCTTTGACAGGCAGGATGCAATTGCTTTGAGGCTAACATGATGTCTTAAAATATTCTCTCTGTCTCCAGAAAACATACACTTTAAGGTTCCCCTTTTAGGGGATTTTTATAAATTTATGGGATTCCTGTCTTTGAAATTCAGCATAGCAGTAGTTGATCTTCCGGCCTTTGGTGTCTGTAGAAATGCTGAATTTGATGCTGGTATATTTTGGGCAGAAAGATGATAAACCCATTGTTTGTACTGGCCAGGACTGAATCAAGACTTCTTTCTCATTTCGTGGATTTCTTAGCTGCCTGTCCCTGAAACAGTTATTCACAGCACATAGAAATCCAGTATTATCTGAGTGATCAATGTAAAAGGTTTCACATTTTGCTTCAGAGCACTGAAAGTAAAGGTTCCCAGAGATTTCCATATTCCATTGCCTTCCTGCCACCATGTTTCTGTTATACCTGCAGTGTCCAAGTCCTTGTTTAAGATAAGCATTCTGAGTCTGCCATCAAAGTCTCAGAGAATTCTGTGGATCACTGAAAGCATTATTTTGGCTTTTTGCCACTGTATCCTGTTCATATCAGACTTTTTTTTTTTAACCTCTTTTGTTTACTATTTTACTTTTGTCATCTTCTATCCCATTCTTTACTTGAGGTTGCAGTGTCTACCATAGGATTCAGAACAGGGCATCCTGTGTGCACGAGTCTGCTTTCCCCTGCTTGTCAGCTTGAAATTTCTGTATGGTCTTCCCAATGTGAAGTGCAGATCCTGTTTCCCTCTCACTTCAGATAGTAATTTGGTCATACTTTATTTGGCCTAATCTACTCTAGAAGCTCCCCAGACCCTGGTGAACCTGAGCCTCAACTTTCTTGCTCCGTTGCTTCAGTCGTGCAATGAGACTTTGCCTCCTCACCAACTGGGTTATTGTGAGGGTCCTGGTCTTTAGAGTCTTACGTCCTGCCTCCAGAATCTCTCCTCTTTCTTTTATGTGGTACCCAGGTAGACCACAACCCCTGCCTCCTTCTCATTATTTCCCAATTTGTCCAGGTATTTTTGAAGTTTGGCAGGGTAGCACCAGAGGACCCATCAGCGCACCGTCTCTGGAATCAGGAGCCAAACTTCTTTGGTGCCTGGCAACTGAAGCACTAATGGCTATTGCCTGTCCCTTTTTCTCAGCTGGTATTTCTGCTACAGGGAAGTATTGTCAGTACAAGAAAATACTCAGACACCTTGTGCAGAGAGGGGGACAACTGGCCAGGAATATTACATCCCTTTTCAGTTTAGTGCCTTCCTGCCATGAGGCTAGGGCTGGAAGAGCTTTTCTGTGCCCTAAAAAAGCCTCCTCAGTTTAACCTCTTTCCTTAAGCAGCAGTAGGTTTTTTGACTGTTCAGGGATTGCCTCTGTTCAGAGACGGTTCTGTGTTGTGCATTCTTACACCTGTGGAACAATCAAGTCACAAGAAAGGGCTCTGTGTCTGAGGATCATGGGGTGCCTGGAATGAGTATGCCTTTGCACCACCTACACATGGGTCAGGTATTCATGAGACACTTGATCCTTTACCCTGGAAATTGTCACCCTCTAGCTAGGCTTCTGACTGCATTTCTCTTGCACATCTGGACTGACTCAGGTGTTCCTATATGTGAGGGCAATGCAGCTTCCAGTTAAAGAATTGAGAAGCAGTTACATTATATGTGTCATTAACAACTGTATTCATTGTGTTTTGTTACAAATTATGCTGAGACATTAGCTAAATCTAAATTATGAGAAGCTGATGTTTACCTTTAGCCTATGTTTCACTCAAAAGAAGCTGGCCTTCTCTGAAAGTCAGTCTTCCTGTTACTAGGCTATGGACTTAATGTAAGGTGGAAGGAAGATCTCCAGCCATGTAAGGTGTATTTGCATCAGCATGTTACTAAGCTGGTGATCCTTGAACTGAGAGGGGTCAAACAAAGGTCATTAAGTTGGAGGAAGAGTCCCTAGAGGTAAGAAAGTTAATTGCAGCAAAGCAAAGAAAATGTGTGCCACACACGTATCCTGTTGTGATGTTCTGTCTCCTTTATTTGTCTTCTGAAACAAATCTGTGTGTAGGGCTATGTGGTAATATATACCTTCTAGTAAGTTTGGTGGTACTGAGAAAACTTAAAATTGAAAAAAAGGTTCCCAAGAAAAGATTGAGAAGTGCTGGTTGAGATTAGAGTCCATGCTTGTGTTAATTGATTTCCAGCTAACTTGCTGTCACTAGTGCAAGCAGAAGTTCTTATTTAGGCAACCTGCAAATATTTATATCACAAATATTTATGAAATAGAAAAATTTTTGCCATACAGAAATGTGTGTGTGGCTAGGTGGCCACAATTAAAATTAACATCTAAGGAGTTAAAGAAGAATGAAAAATTTGAATTTAGCTGTTGCTTTGAGGGCAAATTCTTGTCTGGCCAAATGACCAGTTTCAAGGAAGTTCAAGGGAGTTAAGAGGCACATACCACTGATTCAATTTATGTCATCTCTGTATGTGGTCTAGGACTGCTTGGAGCATGCAAATTTTCTGCATTGGTCCTGCCCGTAATTTCTGATTTGTTCTTAATTATACCAAAGAAGGAAATAAACTCTGCGTCCTTGCAAAATTTTCATGGCTCCTCTGATTTGGGGTGTTGCAGGGTGTAGCTAATGCTCTGAAAAGGCTTCGGGATTCCTGGATGAAGGGTGTGATGAAAGAAGTGTATTGTTATTGTTTTAGGAGAGGAATCATGCTACTGGGTAAGCCTCTGTCACTGAGACTTGCTGGACTTGTTTGTTCTGACTTGCCTATGACTCCTTTCTTTCTTAATTCGGGAGATAAAGCCTCAAGTCTATGCTGAGATGCTGCACAGTGTGTTGTGGTGTTCAGGACGGTGCATCTCCTGGACAGAAGAGCTTCTTACAGACCTTTCA
This sequence comes from Grallaria varia, assembly GCA_013396735.1. Lineage (NCBI taxonomy): Eukaryota > Metazoa > Chordata > Aves > Passeriformes > Formicariidae > Grallaria > Grallaria varia. The sequence goes on from VWZG01000564.1 coordinate 100,167, forward strand.
GTGGTAACCCGAGGTGAGTGCCACAGGCTTCTGGCTTGCTCTTTGGTAGTTTGGGCAGTATGGCTACAGTGCATAGATTTAAAGGGTAGTCTGAGCTTTGACCGAGGGTGTGGGGAGAGTGGCCCTAGTTCTGAGCTTGCTTCTGATTTGATCTGCCTTTCATGCAGCAGTAATCCTTCTGATATTTCAGCCTTTCTCCTCATCTAAAATGAATTTGTTTTCTGAGAATTCCCCAGCTCCTCTGCAGCATGGTATGACAAATCAAAGTGGCCTATGTGGAGAACAGGTGAGAGTCCTCTCACTGTGCCCTGACTCTGATCTATTGTTTGTGCTAGTGCAGTTAGAATGTATTGCAGTCACAACTGCTGAACTAGAGGACAAGAGGAGTACAGTTGGTAAAAGTAGCTTCTTGTGCTCTTGACTTTATATGCAGCCAGTGAAGCATTAATCTGTGCAGAATCAGCTTGGAAACACACCAAATCTGGCACCTGACCATTTCGCCCGCCCTGCCTTGGAATGAAAATCAAACTGAAAACCTACAAAGACTACAACTGCTTGTGTGATGTCTCATTTTTGGAGTAGATTTCAACCAGTCAAAGAAGGACGAATGGAGGCAGGCAGAACTATTTTTGAAGTCTGAAAAGCAGGGATCTACTGCTATTATCTGGGAATGCCAAACTAACAGAACAAGATACTTGTCTATGACCAACACATCTGGAAGCGGGAATCCTAGGGGGAAAGATGATGTAGAAGTTACAGAATCTTATCCTAAACAAATTGCAAACAGTGGCCATGTGCTTTGTATTTTCTTTACATTGATATGACCTCTCACATGTTGGTACAGATTGTAAAGTTCTTATGCAGTGAGTACCACTCCTACTTCTATTAAAATTTATTTCAGAACATAAGAGTTTTTCTCAAGATGTTAGCTGTGGTGGTCTACTGTAGAAAGACACATTATTGAATAAGAATGTTTCAATTGCTGGCGTTACAGTTATGTTCCACAGACTGCTGAAGTGGTATGGGAGGCTAGCCCTATCCCAACAATTAAAGAGCTGGCTTCCAAACAGTTGTGTGCAAAATGGATGAGAGAGTAAGGAACAACAAACCTTTTGTGCTGATTGCAAAGGTGATTGAATAATCAGGGAAGTGTGTATGAGCAGCATTTTGGTATCCAGGTTATAGCTTCTCGTAAAACCCGAGTTAAGTCGTCCCAAAGACTGAAATGCTGCCCCTGAATAGTGATGCAAATGACAAGAACATTATTTGGAGCTGTTGTCTTTACTCAGCTGAAGTGTGCTCTTGGGGGGCAGCAAGACCTAGGTAAAATTGGATGGTTTTAAGGGGAGGAGCTCAATCAGTAAGTGGCAAATACATTACTGATGCTTTATCTGACTGCAGAGGGGTGGCACGCAGCACCTACTCTTTTTGTGGGATGTTCGAGGGTGTGGGGAGATCAAGCTGATTCAGTATGACGCATAGAAGAACACATATTTAGTTTCTCTCAGCAGATCCCTTCAGTGTTAGGAAGTCTTTGTATCAGAATTGCTTCAGGAGATATCAAACACTGAGTAATTGAGGATGGTATGTAACTGACCTCAGCCAAGCAAGGGTCTCACAGTACTTAGACAGGTACTAGCTTCTTCTGTCTCAATTCTCAAAGCAGTAGAAGTTGTTGTCCCATTCTTTTACAAGTGTGTGTCCTGAGTGTGGCACAAGAGTACAGGAGGTGTTAAGTTGGTGTGGTTGCTTTTGGTAAAGGAGGGAATGAAACCAGCATGTCTTGCTTTGTGGCCCTGTGCTTTTGCTACAGGTCTCCTGGACTAAGCCCGATGTATTTCAGTTACTGCCATTCCCAGCCACCCTGCCAAGGCAGGTAGATTCTGGACCTTCAAATTGCACCCACCAAGCCAGCAGATTAATTTGCTCAGTTGTCTTGTGAAAGGTCCCATTTCTAGGAAAAGTGATTGCAGACACGTGCCTGAATCTCCAACGTTAACTGGAAAAATTCATCATGGCTATAAATGTGGAGAGACCCTTCGCAGCAGATGTGCCACCCAGGCTCTGCTACTGGCTCTTCTGAGAGTATTGGATTATCAGTTAGCAGGAGTATAATAATAAAAAAATGTAATAATAAGTTCATTATAGGAAGACAGCATTATAGGAAAACATAGAAGGGTTTGCATGTTTTCTTCTATGCACAGTGTGGCAAAACACTTTCAGTAAAGAGCTGGTACCAGAAAACATTAATCTAAAAGTAAATCTAGTTTGGGGTGCTATGAGGGTTTATCTTAATAAGTCAAAAAATGTCAAGGGCAGATCTCTAAAACAGAAGAGGGTAGCTGTTCCCTGCTTATCCAGCAGCTTAGTAACTAGGGCTACATGATAGAGTTATACTTCCTTTTCTTGTCTGAGCAGACATTTTCTGACCTGTTTGCTGGTATTGCTCTTGCTGAGGCTTTTGATAACTCAGAGTAACTGAGTCCCAATATAGTGAATCAAATCCTGTCAGGCAGAGATGGGAGCTGAACTTCTATCACTTGCATTGTGAATGAATATAGTAACCTTTTCTCTGTTTGGTACAGAATGAGAGAGTTAAAACAGTTTGTCACCTGTGTATTGTGCTTGTCTTTTGCTTTTGCGTAACTGTTCCAAAGTTGAAGGTAAAGGATTCACTTGTGGCTGATCAGGAGTCCCACCTGAGGTCCTATGTGCTTTCTCATTGGTTTTACAAGGAAGACCATACAATTTTAGCTCTGTAAAATTTCAGTTCAACTTTTCTTCCTATTCCGCTGATAGCTATTAATATAGCTTTATTTCTTGATGTATTTCACTTATTAAAATATCCTGTATCGAGGTTTGATTTAATATACCTCTATCTAAGCATAACATTAGTGTATTTTAACTACTTAATTCTAAAACAAAATAGCTATTTTAAAAATAATTCCTTTGGATTATTTTTTTTTTGGTATGGAATAACTTTTTGTTCATCAAACCACAATCTGTGGCTCAGAGCCAAGGTGTGTAAACTAGGAGACTTACTAGTTTGCTTTTACAGACCCCAATTAACTTTGATATGAAACAGAGAGATGCTGTTGTCTCCATTGATTATCTTGGGCCCTTTGGGAATGATACATGTTTTCAATGAGAACAGGGATTGTCCACCAGTAGTATTGCCAAGATAAGCCATTTTGTACTGAACTAAAAGATCCTGGGTCTGAAACTTCTCACTAATTCACTGCAGACTGAGAGCTGCCAGACAGAGACCATGAGGAGATTGTTTTCAGAGCAGAGAGGATTTGGCTTTCGAGGTGTCCCAGCAGAATTTGGATGCTGATGTCTTGCTAAGGATTGCTCCTGTGAGAGTTATCTCATTCATGCTGGAGGGTGAATGCATTGGTGTTACCTGTATTCTAACAAAGGGTTAGTTTGCAGCTTACGGGAGTTTGGGCAATAAAAAAGTCAAACCCTGTGATATGAGGGAGCAAGAAATGTGGGGCTGTACAAAACACCTGACTCTGGGAGGCATCTACAGAGACAGCTGTGGTATTGGGGGTCTTGTGAGGAAAATGCCTGTCTATTAAGCAGTGACTTTTTGCCACAAGAAGAAAGAAATGATACATCCATGGTTGAAGGGGATGAAATCACCTCTGCTTCTGCTTTTGTCAGCACTGCAGAGGATCACTGTTACTCTGGCCAGCGAGTGTTGGTGGGTGAAGCAGAATTTGCTTGGTTACTAGAGTGCAGAGAAGACCACGTCTGAGTCCTAAAGAGGGAGACCCACTTGCCACTACACTATTTAACTATGAAACTGAATGTCCCAGGCACCGGAATCCCTGTCATGTGGTTCTTCTGGTAGAGTATGACAATCTTGCCCTCTGTGGCATAACAACAAAAAGGCTAGGGGGGGGTGAAGAGATAGTTGGAGGTGTAACATATATGAATAATAAATACATTGTGTGAACATAACCTGAACAAGAACAGGCTTTCACTAACCATCCTAGCCTCTGTTTCAGCAGAGCTAGGCCAACCTAGTTGTGAGATAAAATAGACAAAAACCCCTCCAAAATATGGGAGCTGCTGAGCTGGGTTCTGTACACAGATAGTACAGTTGAAGGATACTGGCAATTGTACACTGGGAGTTGATGAGACTTGGTGCTTCCATTGTGAAGGAGATTTTTTTTCCTGTTCTGTTACTTATTTTAGCAAGATGGAAGTCAAAAAGATCCTGCAAAAGGGAGGAAACTTTTTTGGTTTTGAAAAGATATTTCCACTTTAACTTGTATATCCTATTTACAAATTATTTACTTATATGGGGATGTTAGTTGACACCTTGTGGGTGTTGGCTGATGAGAAGCTAACATGAGCAGGCAAGGTACACTTGCAGTCCAGAAAGCCAGCTGTGTCCAGGGCTGCATCAAAAGAAGTGTGGCCAGCAGGTCCAGGGAGTTGATTCTGCCCCTCTGCTCTGCCCTTGCAGAATATTGGAGTATTGCCTCTGGTTCTGGTGTCCTCAGCATAAGAAGGATACAGACCTGTTGGGTTGAGTCCAGAGGAGGGCCATGAATATTATCAGATGTCTGGAACACCTCTCCTATGAAGACAGGTTGAGAGAGTTAGGGTTGTTCAGCCTGGAGATGAGAAGGCTCCAGGGAGACCTTGTAGTACCTTCCAGTTCCCAAAGAGGGCCACAGGAGAGTTGGAGGAACTTTTTATATGAACATATAGGGTTAGGACAAGGGGGAATGGCTTTAAACTGACAGGGGGAATATTGAGATTAGATATTAGGAAGAAATTCTTCACTTTGTAGGTGTTGAGGCAATGGAACAGGCTGCCCAGAGAAGCTGTGGCTGCCCCACCCCTGGAAGTGTTCAAGGCCAGGTTGGATGGGGCTTTGAGCAACCTGGACGAGTGGAAGGTGTCCCTATCCATGGCAGGGAGGTTGGAACTGGATTATCTTTAAGGTCCCTTTCCAACCTAAATGATTCTTTGATATGAATGCTTCATTTAAACTGTTTTCTTAAAAAAATCAAAGTGAAATCAGTATCAGAAGTGGAGTAGGCTTTTATTCCTTATCTCCCATGTTTTCATTTCCCCTGGCACTACAGCAGTTCCTGAGGTATCTGTTTCCCCTTGCAAGCCTATGTGACCTGTAGGTAACAAACAGTTCAGAAATGGTGGAGGGGAAGGGGGTCTGTGCTGCCAGCGTTTGTTGCTGTACCTGGTATTTGCACAAAAATGAAATAGAGACACGTTGTTGGAAGGACAGTGCGGGCTGTGAGAACGTAAGTCCCACTGGCAGTGAGAGGGTCGGTTTTCTGAATCTTAAGGTTTTGTAGCTTAGACATAGGGCCATGTCTTGAGGAAATCTGTCTGTACACAGTTCAAGAAATGCAGCAGTTATGATAACAGAGCACTGTTGCCTCAATATCTGCAGAGTCAGCCACATGGTGCCAGGGCTGTGCTGTGCATTCTCTGTGCCAAGAGCAGTGTAGGGATGGTGCTCCATTTGCCATTCAGGTGGATGCACACTGGGTGAGGACAGATGCAGCACAGGGAACTAATTTGGTTGAGATGGATGGAAAGGACTCAGGCTGGCAGCAAAAGCTCTCCAGTGAGGAGAGCCAAATCAGATGCTAAAGTGGCATCTTTCAAGCACGAGAGGCAGCTAGCTAAGGAGGGGCAGAGGCATGTTACTGTAGTGGGCTGTTCTGATTAGCCAAGAGGCTTATCCTTGAGTGTAATAATTGACTGCCTGTGAGGTGTGCTGCAACTCCACACTGGGACTGTGAAAGACTGTGAGCTATGAGTATGGGAGTGCACCATGGGAGGCTGCAGTGTATTGGGTTTTTATCTGAACCTCTCAACCTGTTAAACCCTTAGGATTAATGGATAATTTATACAGTGGAGGTCTAGATGGTGAGAAGTCAAGGCCTCAGTGGAACCAGTTGAGTTCTAGTGTGTGTTATTTATGTGCTTATTTCAACTTGCGGTTTGCAAAGAAAGTAACCTTGGCCAGCCTGGGATTTCAGACTCCTATCAACTGCCTTACAGTCTATTTTGCAGAGCCTTGCCATCAGGGAACTGAGCCACTCTAGTGGGGAGAAAACTTGGGCTATGCATTGCCACAATAGAACTTTGCCTTTGTAAAGTAGGAATAACAGAAGGGAGGTACTGGGCTTCTCTGTAGTATGTGATTCTGAAGCAGGAGACTTGATCGTGGTCGCCTGTCCTGCATATTTTGGTAACACTAAGATGCTGCCTGTGACTACCTGCAGTTGTGATTCTGGCTGAAGCCTGTTGAACTTTTTCTTTCCATTATACCACTTGTTTAAGCAGGTGAAAATTTGCCTGCTTCCCCTCTCAGGTAGTGAGCTGGACTGGGATACCTGACAGCACTCTCACTAGCCAAAACCAAGTTTTTATGTGAGGAGATTAAACTTTAAATTGCTTTCAACTTCACTGTCACTTGCTGAGCACACCCTTGCTGTCTGCAGACATGCCAGCTGATTCCTATGTAGTGCTATCTGGTTGTGGGGTTTTTTGTTTGTTTTGCCTTTTTTTTTTTTTCCATTTGCTTTACTTGGCTTTCTTGCCATCAGAGCAGAGTGTATAGCACCATTCTGCTCTCCCACAATTTCATTCTCTTTTGCTCTTTTGGATTTGTGCACCCTACCCTTACCCTCACCACTCATTTGCCCCCTCAGGTCATTTCCTAAGACAGAGCCTCTGCTGCTACCTTGCTCTGTTTTTACTGTGATTTTTTCTTGGCCACCTTGTAGTCAGAAAACCTGCAAAGACTTATTTTCTCTGCCTGCCTTTCTGCCTCTTCCTGCCCCCATCTTAGATGTTGCTCAGAAATGGCTGTGTCCTAGGCCTGAAAAGGGGAAAACAGCATTTAGTATGTCTGGTTCACAGCAATGCAAACATGGATCAGTGGGTGTAAAACAGCATGGTGACTAGTCAGCTCAGTACTCCTCCCCAGGGCTGGCTGCCATTTGTCACACACCGAGGGATCATCTTGCGTGCTTTTCTGATACCTTGTATTAATGCAGACCATGATGTGGAGACTCAGTGTGTGGCATGACAATTACTACATCGTGTGCTGTGGAATTACTGGGGATCTTAAATAATCATGCTTAAGTTTTTGCATCATCCTACTACGAAGTTACTGAGGACATGTACAAAAATGCAGTTTTCCTAATGTCCTCTTGCTTAGTGCTGCACTGGAGGACATAAGTGGAGAAGAAAGGCTTATGTGCCTTTGACCATGTGTGAGTCAAGTTCTCAACCCCTTTGTAGGTCTGCTGTTGGCTTTCAGCAAGTCGCTAAGTCTGGGTCTTGTCGCAATGTCACATTTACACATGAGTAGCTCTTTCTCTGTCAGTCTGTCTGGCAGGAAACAGGTTGTGATCTCTTACAATGTATTTATGGCTTTGGTGAAGTAAACCCCAAACCCATCAATAAATGTTACTACTCATACCTACTAAAAATAACCAAAGCTGTGTGTTGTATGGCATCTCTGGTACCTTGGTGCTGAAGATATTTCATCAATCTTGAATTATTGCATTTATGTTCAGTTTAAGCACCAGTGTGAGCAGTCAGCTGCACTTGAAATCTGGGTAATATTTCTTGATGGGAAATTGTCTCTAAAAACAATATGTGCACAACTCTTTCTCAGGGTGAATGTGAGACAACAGAGGCAAGTTAGAACACAGAAAATTCTGACTAAATATAAAGGAAAAGCTATAGCTGTGAGGGTGAGCAGGACCAGGGATCCTGAGAGACTGGGGTATCTTGGAGATATTAAAAACTCATCTGGACAAGATCTGGAGCAACCTGCTATAGAGGGACCTAGTTTAAACAGGCAGTCTGGAGGTCCTTCCCAACCTGCCTCATTCTGGGAGGTTTTTCAGCTCAGCTAAGCTGTGTCAGATATGAGTAGACACAGGATGCACTATTGTCTTTGTACTAGAGTTGAATTTCTCCATGTTGTTTTTTTCAATACAGATAGTCATCCAGATGGACAGAGCAACGAGGCACATGGAGCCATGGAAGATAGCAGTCATTGCTGTGTCGGTGATAGTAGGCTTAGCCCTCATCATTGGCTTGATTACATTTTTTTTGTGCAATGGTAAGTGTGCCACTCTTTGTTGTCACAAGTTTTCAGGAACCTGTTGTGTTTCGCTTGCTACTGTTGTCTTGTCTGATGATTTAGATGTACAATTCACCCCTGATATAGAACCCACATGGGAAAAGTTTCTAAACCCTATTCAAGATCTGAATTGATTTGAAAACCTGCAAGAATATTTGAAGTACTTTTTACTTGAACCAGGGATTTCAGTTTTAACCATCTATTTGTTTCTTGTTTTGCCCTGGCACCTCCACTGGTATACATGATTAACCAAAGGATAGCAGACTTCTGTATAAGCCAGAGGTGTGTCCGGTACGCAGGCTATGCATAGAAAGCTTGGTATTGAACAGAGTTTTTGCAGAAACTTAAACTGACACCTCTAGATGAGAATATTCTAGAAAAAGAAAGGGCAGAGCTCCTGAGTTTTTTGGAACCCAGGAGTCAGTCCTGGTTCCCAAAGGCTCAGTTACAGTGGCAGATCATAGAGTCATTAAGGTTGGAAAAGAATTTTAAGATTACCATGTCTAGCCATCTTGACTAATGACTTGAAGCCAAGTCATTCCATTCCCAGTCTCTGAGATACAAGCATGAGTGGTTTTAAAACACCTTCCTGCTGGAATGGAACTAATCATATTGTCATCTCAGCTGACCAGGAGTCAATGAGGTTGTGGCTTGCATTAGGACACTAGAAGAAGCAGTGGCAGAGCTACATCTTAGCTTTGCTGTTTGCCAATTCTATGTTATGGGGCCACTCTCTGCCATTCACCAGAGAGACAGATTTTAAATTTAACCCAGCTGATGAATGGATGCAACCAGCTCTGTGCTACCTGCCTCTCAGAGAGGCAGGGACATGTCAGCTAGGGAGGAGTAAGTGTGTCTGCTGAGTCAGAAGGGACATATGTGGGCTGGTTTATCTCGTGATGTGCTCACGTCAGGCCAATGAGAACATGGACCCCAGAGAAATGATGTAGTGGGTGTAATTTACAGCTACTTTGGACGGTCCTCAAAGAAGAAATGAGCCCCTAGCTGATTCATGGTGCATCCGCATGGTCCAGAACCCCCTTTTCCCAAAATGCTGCTAAAGCTGTAATTCCACAGCTGATAGGATCATGGCCAGAGCCTGGGACCCTTACTTGTGCCATGTTCTGGGAGATACTGTTCATCTTTGAACTGTACCAAAGGATATCAGCTACCTTTCTTTTTTTGTCTCCTCTTTAGATCAAGACAGATATTACAATGTGTCTTTCCTAATCACCAATGTCAACTATGACCCCCAGTACGAAAGGCAAACCACAGATGAGTTCAGAAGCCTAAGTGAAGAGATTGAAACCATGGTAAACTGAGCTGTTTCTCTGTTTATGCCTGAGCTATGGTGAAGAGTCCTGCAGTTGTGTGACTGGAAATAGTCAGAGGTGATTGCACCTCATCCTTATACAGCTGGTCTTACCCATCAAACCTTGCTGTAGTGGGTTAAAGATGCAATGCTGACCATGTGCAAGCAGATGGTAAGCATGGGTGCTGTCTGTTCCAGCAGCCCTGTGTGGAATAAGCAACCACATAGCAGAATGAGCAGTGAAATTGGCCAACTCAGCTGTTTATTTTGGATCTGCATCCTCTGATGGAAATGTAATGGTTGCTTTGGAGATCTGAAAGCATTTTCTTGTGTTTCGAAGGTTCATGACACTGTTGTATCATGAAAGCATGTACTTATTTCAGGTGTATTTTAACACACCCTTTTCTTTTAACAGATGTCTGAAATATTCAAGGGGTCCTTTCTGAGTAAAAGGTACATCAGGTCCCATGTTGTCAGTCTAAGGTAAGTAATGTGAAGGCCAGGAATAAGCAGGGATATGTTAAATATCTTTTCTTCCTACCCCTTGACCATTCCTGATTGTTTCTGCTTGGGTTATACCAGCAGGATGACTAAGCCTTGTCTGGTTTCTGCCTTCCTCCAGTGCTCACAACACTGAGGGCTCAGTTATCTTCAGAGGTCAGAAAGGAAGAGAAATTTGGCCTTATACCTCTCTACTGAACACCAGTTGTTTGTGGCTGTGATGCAATAACTGGATTATTGGGTGATCCTTGTCTTCACTTCTAGTTAACAGCTTGAGAGATGCAGAGTAAGCTGTTTATCACACTTACTGCTTTGTGTGGAAGCTTGGGCTGGTGTTTACCCCTCTGCATGGTGTACAGTAGGAGGTGACTATTCTCCTCCCTCTCTGAAAAGGTCTGAAGGAATAAATGAGTCCACTGTGAGATACAAGGGTATAGATGAGGGAACATAGGCATAGATGTAGTAGAGAGAAGGAGGTAAGTGGGACATACAGGTATAAAGACCCCATGTGAAAGCTTTTAAGTCTTTCCTCTGCAGTAATTAGGCATTCCTCCTAATGGTAAGAGCTGTTGCTTGCCTCTCCTCCATGGTACTTTATTTTGGAGTTGTATTTCTATAAGGCTGAATTCTGCTGTGGAGTATTTTTCCCTAGGCAGACAAGAATGCAAGACTTCCCACAGCCCTTTTGGACTTCCTTGCCATTACCTGTCTCTAGTTGGAATGAGTAGTTTCTTTAAACTGTTCTACATTGTTTTCTGATGCTCATTTCTTCCAAAAGCCTCCCATAGTGTCTATCAACTGAAATTGCAGAACTTGAGAGCTAGACTCCAAGTGAGCTCTTTACACCTTTTAGGTTGATCTAACAGTGTTTCTCTGCCACACTTGTTTTCACTACAAGTACTTTGTGCCACTAGACACTGGAGAGGCTTAGCTGCATCTCTGCTGTCTTTTCCTCAAGGCTTTCGTTGGTTTCCCTTTAGACTGTTGCTTTAAAATATTTGGCCCAATATTTTATAGTGACAGTAAATGATCTCAAACTATTGAGCATGTTGTGTCTAAATATAATGGATCTAACTGGTCAATAAATGGACAAGCGACTTAAATGGAAAGAAATGCCAAAAGACCTTTTGAACTTCTATGGCTCTAAACTAGATCTTTTGAATGGCTGGTGGGAATGGCATGTTGAAAACCTGTTGAAGGGTTTTGTTTTTTTGCTGTATTGTTACTACTGCCATTTGTGTCTTACTGACTAGGAGCTGTGTGGAGAACAAAGGGAGCTTTGCTCTCTGCTTCTCAACATTACTGCTTTTAACAGTTTCCAGAAAATTCCCTCTGATCATTGTTATAGCGAGAACCTTTTGCTGCCTGCTGACATGTCATCTTCTTCCTTTACGTGTGCACAGCTATGGTATTTGTTCTAGATGTCTGTGCAAACTAGACCTGTTCTCATATAAACAGGCAGACAGTACAAACCAGAACCAAGAGCATTAGCGGGCAAAGAGAACAACACCACTTTGTTTGTGTTGGTTTGTAGCCCAGATCCTGGTGGAGTGTTTGCATCTGTTGTTCTGGTATTTAAATTTGCCTCTGCTGACAGTGAAGCAACGACCTGGGGTCATGTCAACCGTGTGTTACGCAGAAGGCTGAAAACAACCTCGATGGACTTGAATGTTGACCAGTCTACCATTAGACTCACAGGCAAGTGCCTTAGGTTTGTGTTTTCAGCTTGGAATTTGTTCCTCATACGTTGCTGTTCTTAGTGTAAAGAGTTTCACTTTAGTATGCAAATATGGGCTATTCTTGTTTTTTTTTGTCTTTTCAAAATTGTGTGTTAGACTGACAGCCTGGGAACTTAGAAGAAGGAACATGAAAAGTACTAAAACATACAGGCATTAATTTATGAGTGTGAGCTCTCCTCTCTGCATCAGAGCCTTTCTCTATGTGACCTAGTTGTGTTGAATGAGATAGATCCCCTCAATTCATCAGAAAACAACTTTATGAACATGGGTTCACAAAATACTTTTAAGACTCACAATGAACTGAACCTGTTCACCAGGCACTGAAATGCAGAGTTCTCAAGCTATTAAAAAATTCAAGGCTGAGATGGCTCCCTTTTCCACCCTCTGCCATTTCCTTTGCTTATTTGACAGGTTGCTGTAGCAAGTGTTCATAACAAAATGCTGAGGTTCCCTGGGCAGTAGTCCTCTCCCATGAATCTGGCACAGGGGTTTTGGTGGGAAAGAAAGCAGAAATGTTACAGTTTAGCTCCAGTCAATTTAAGCACTGAGGATTTGTGAAGACTGTTTTGACCACCTTGCCACACTAAAGCTGAACAAATGTCTGTAGGTGTTTGCTGGTGGCTGTGCACATTATATATACATGTAGATGTAACTTGGACCTACTTGCAGTCATGCTGCTTTGGTTAACTTTGAGCTAAGGCAAGAAAGATGTCTCCTGTGGCCTTATACTTTCAGTGACAAACAGAGGCTTAACTGAACCTCTCCAACACAGCAAATTACTCCTTTTACCATACTTTACTCCATACAGAAGTGCAAGTCATTTAATTTGTGTTTGCTGGGTACAGGGAGGGAGTCTGTGCTAGATTGTGTAGCATATGAGATATACTCACTGTGCTGTTTGCTTTTCATTTCAGAGTTGAATAAGGAAAAGGGGGATAACCTTTTAAACAACTGTAAGTACAAATGCTTTATAGTAAAGATCCAGGGACATGGTTCTAGAGGTTCTGTATTTCTAAAATCCTTAAGTTTTTATGATACAAGTTGAAAAAAGAACCTGTTCCAGATACTAGAGCAGGAGACAGTGCATGAGCTGGGGAAGACTTGAGCTCATTTACTGTTTGTAGAATCAAGCACTCTGACTTGGTGGTGGGAAGCACTTGCTTTAATGTTGGCTATGGGAAATTGAGGATGAAGATAAGCTGCTGTTAGCAAGTTTGCACAAGGGCAACAGTTTCTGTGGGCCAAGATTCTTGCTGGAATCCTCAAAAAATATTTTTCCTCCTGTCTCCTCCTCCATGCAGAACCATTTGACCATTTAAGTTAAAAGGGCAGACAGTGGGAGAGGGAGAAGAGCTGCCCACAGTGAGAGCAAGGCAGTGGCTCAGCCCTGGATAGTGGCAGGTTCTCAGTCTTTCTCCTGTTCTGTGCTCCTCCTTGAGGTCTTAAAGCTCCTCTGGAAACAAGGAGGCAGCATAAGTATTCTCCCAGGGGACTTCATCAGTCTCCTGCATTGTCTCAAAGAGTTTGCATGTTAGTTTTCCATCCCCAAATAGACTCTGAGAATTGGATCTAACTTTTTTCAGATGTGCTGTTGGCACAGGGGATGTAAGTAAATTGTTGGAGGAAGAGGACACAATGTTTTTGTGGCTGCTGTCAAGGCTAATCTGGAGGTGACCTGAAAAAATCCATCCTTTCAGTGTCTCAGATACACAGCCTTCAGTTCCCTTGGGGGTACTTATAGGTTTGTATGTCTGCAAACTGGCCTGATGTAAAAGTATTGACTCTTGTGCTAAACTTCCTTGTTTACCCTGCATCTGTCCTGAGACTTGTGACCATGAGGCTTGTTTCCTTGCTTTAGGTAAAGACTATCTCTTGACAGACACCCTGCCCTGATATGCCTGTGCCTGCAGCCATGAGGGCCTTCAATCAGCTAAATCAGAGCTGTCTTTCTTTGACAGGCTGTGGAATACGAAGACAGGCATTCTCCTTCACAGGAGTGGAGAGAATAATTGGTGGACAGCGTGCACGGGAAGGAGAATGGCCATGGCAGGCTAGTATTCAGCTTGATGGGACCCATCGCTGTGGTGCATCCATCATCAGTAACACCTGGCTAGTTACTGCAGCCCACTGCTTTAGAGGGTAAGTTATCAGCACCTTTCTGATCCTACAGGCCTTAGGACTCTTGGGTGGTCTTATCTTTTGTGAACCTCTAATGTCTGTATCTATTGAAAGATTGATGTTTGACTCTTCTCTTTCCCTTAGGCAAACCGGGTCACATTGCTTTTTCATGCATAAACAGAGAGCTAAGCTTCTTTGGGGATGTTGTTTTGTGTAGCTGTGAAATAACCGCAAATATCTTACAGAGGAACAGATCCTCGGAGGTGGACTGCCAGCTTTGGAATTGTCCTGAGACCTCCAAAACAGAAAAAACTTGTCCGAAGAATTATTGTTCATGAAAGATACGGTAACGTTATCCTTGATCATGAACATGACGTGGCTGTTGTGGAACTTGCCTCTGCTATTGAGTTCACAAGTGATGTGCACAGTGTCTGTCTTCCTGAAGCGTCTCACATTTTCCCAGACAACACTTCCTGTTTCGTCACAGGTTGGGGAGCATTAGAGAATGATGGTGAGTGTCTCTTGCCTTCCTGTGCCCTGTAACACATCTACCTGAGATGAATGATGTCAGTTTTATGGACTTTTTTGTTTATTTTGAGTTTCTTAGACTTGGTGTTTGATAGGTGCATGTCCTAATGATATACCTTTGAACTTAGTTTGCTGCTTTTTTTTCTGACTTGGTCAGTGGACTGGAAATGGGGGGAAGACCCTACAGGTTTGTCTTACAGGAGTTAAAAGCAGCTTTTCTTTGTTGCTGTATGCACAGTGCTAGCTGAATATATGCTGTTCACCATTCCCACTGACCCAGTCCCTCTGGGTTTAGCTCTGACATGAGTTCTTTTGCCATTGAGATTTTTCATAAATGCACCATGACAGTTTTCATCAGTTATTCTCTCTTTGGTCGTAAATGAGTCTTCATCCAGTGACTTAAATGAACTTCTTTCAAATTAGTCCATGTCACTGAGGTTAGAGATGATGTGACTATAAATCTGAGCCATTCGACTGTATAGATTGTGTTTTGTGGGAGGCTCTCAGGGTATGTAGTGATTGTCCAAAACTACACTGCAGTAGGGTAAATTGGTCTGTCCAATGATATCAAGGTCATGTCTTGTACCCTACAGTTGAAATCAATGGAAGGACTTGGGCAGACGGGGGATCTTTCTTATTCCTGAGCTATTGTCTGGGTAGCTCTCTAACTGCCTGTGATGGCAGAAAAGCTGTAGGAAAATCTGGCTACTCCTAATCTTTGACTGTTTTATGTTGCATACCCTACCTGCAAATTGTTATGCCACTTCTCCTTCTAGGCTATAGTGTTAATCAACTTCGACAAGCGGAAGTGAAAATTATAAGTACTGAGATCTGTAATAGTAGACAAGTATATGGTGGAGCGATAACACCTGGAATGTTGTGTGCTGGATACTTGGAGGGGGAGGTGGATGCTTGCCAGGTAAGTCTGTTTATAGGTAACAGTAAAAGGAAATAGGTGGGGTGGCAAGTGGTGTTTTCTAGAAATAAAATATACTTTAGGAACTCTTAAGTTTATAGGTTTCAAAATCTTGACAGATGCAAATAAATAGCTTCATGGCTCATGGCCTGAAGTCGGAACTTCAATGCTTGGTTTTTATATATAATGCACATGTGAGAGAATACAGATGTGAGGGTGTGGACTGGGAGAGACTGAATTAGACCTAGGCTATCAGCCTCTGTCTTGCCAGTAAACCACGTGAAACTTAAATTCTAACTGAGGTCTAGAGAAAAATACCTGTCAATTGTAGCCCAACAATTTGAGACTTACTGCATTAGTAAGGTGAACATTGTTTACTTAGTTTCTGCCTGTTAATATTTTTTCTCCTTAGGGTGACTCTGGTGGGCCACTGGTGCATGCGAACTCCAGAGGAATCTGGTATCTTGTGGGAATAGTGAGCTGGGGAGATGACTGTGGCAAGCGCAATAAACCAGGAGTGTACACACGAGTGACTTACTATCGAAACTGGATCCGCTCCAAAACGGGCATCTGAAACCTGGAGCAGGTTAAGTTTTGTGGGCTGTGTACAGCTATTCCTCTGACACATTCTGCTCTGTGGTCACCATCTAAAGAGCTGCTGGCTTAGCTTGTGGTCACGTATCCAGTGCCAGCAAGCTTGGAGTAGTCTAGGACTTGAAATTGGTTTGGCCTACAGCCAGACAGGAACGGACTTGATCCATGTGACAGTTGTTTGTTCGGGAAGTAGTCTGTCAGAGGGACTACCACCTTCATCTATATGCAATATACTGACTCTTTTTTCTCCACGGTCAAATGTCTTGGCCCCAGCTTTTGTACCCAGGCAAAGCATTTGAGCCCAAACAATCGTCTAACAGCATCCAAGACAACTTACAACTGAAACATGGCCCACCCATTTGCTCAAGGCCCTATCTATCCATAGACAAGCTACAATCCAGCCCCTGACTCCAAGGCTGCTGCACTTCTGAATTCTTGAGCTTTTTCCTGCATCATTCCAGGGAGTGTACTATAATAAAGAATGGAAGATGGCTTAGAGAAGTTCTGGTTCCCAATATCATGCTGGACTGTTACTTCAGTGAATAGAGAATTTTTCTTTGCTATATTGTCCTGAAAAAAGAACTAGTGGAAAACACCAGCTTGTGTCCACCTTCTTTGACCAAGTGTATATATGCCCATTCATCGCTTCATATAAAGAGCCTCTACGACAGCATTTGCCATGAGAGTGACTCCTGGACTTATGACCGAAAAACACTTTATGTTCATACCAATCTGTTATCATATCAGAGCAGCTGGCTGAATTAATTTCCATTTTTAACTATCCATATTGTATTTTTCTGAATAAACATCCTTTGCTTTTTGTGCAGGATGGACGATTGTAACAATCTCAGTATTACCATTATCAAAAGAACCCTTCCCAAATTGCTTATTCTTGTGAATGCTGTTCTCAAGTCTTTATAATTTAATACGTGCATCTTCAGCTATATGCTGTAAAAAAACCCAAAAAACCTTTTGTATTAGAGTGGAAATGCTGATCTCCTTCAGAGCACGGCAGAACTGCTGACCCAGTAATCTTATGTAAAGATCTCTCTCTTCTGACAGGAAGTAGGAATTGCCTGTGTTGCATTGACAAACCATAGCTAGCTCATTTGATTTCAACCACACAAACCTCATATTCTCTCGGACTTGATGTTCTCAGGAGCCCATGTTTCTGTCTGCCAGGTAGGTCTCAAATGTTTCTACAACCCAGCAGCAGAACACACCTATTCCTGGTGAGGATGCTTTCCTTGGCTTGTCTGCAGGCTCTCCAACACTTTATGTGGATGTTGATCCTGACAACAAGTGCTGTGGACTTAATTTCTAGATAACGAGCCATTCAACTGTTCTCTTCTCCCTCTGTGGTCAGAAGAGAAAGAACTTGGCAGAGGAGATACTGGCCACACTGACAAGACTCAGAGCTGGTCCAGCATAGTAAGCAAGGAAGACTCTTATGCCAGGCTAGAAAAGGCAAACAACAGGTTTTTAACATTCTCTTACTTAGAAGGTCTGGGGGAAACAGGCCCTCAGTGATTATAGTCTTAGGATCAGAGTGTTATCCAAGTTGAGCACAAGTCAGTTGACGTAGTCAATGGCAGTTCTGGGATCCTCTCTGACTGTGCAGCTCCCTGCAAATGCTGCCAAACAGAGCAGCTCTCCATCTGGTTAACAGAAGTATTTTGATTACACATCCTGTGATCTAACTGTTTGCCAGTACAGAGAACCACACTTTTCTAGAACCTCATTGGAGGTACTTGGATATTTAGATGCCCAGAGAAGGTCTGCAGCTGTCGTGTGAAGTATAGTTGTGTATACCTAGTGCTTCATTTTCTTTTTCTCAGGGAACTTCTCTTGTGGAATGTTGTGAGCTTCAGAAACAAAACTTGGTGGCTTAATTTCTACATAGAGAATAAAAACTTTCACCCAGCAAATCTCATTTTAGCCCCTTCAGTGGAACATGACTTTAAAGTACATTGCTTGGAATAAGGAAACTTAAAACTGACGTATGACAGATATATATGAAATTTTTTTACTTAGTGGTAGCAATTATCTTACCAGGATGGTGAATAAAATTTGATCTTTATGAAGAAAAGCATTATTACAAGATACCATGGATTTCCAGTTTTCAAAGTAGTCTAGGCTTGGGTTTTCAAAGTGTGTAACAGTTTCCCCATCCTGCTGGATTTCATTGTAACTTGAACACTTAACATTTTTAGTCTTGCAAATACCAGCTTTCCCACTGGTTCCCCAAAACAGGTAAGTAGATGTCGAAAAAATTCATTTTCCATCTGTGAACTTTCCAATTGTGTGTATTCTGGGTACAATATCTGAAAGCCTTAAGCATTTTGCACTGAATCAAGTGCTGCAGTAAATCTCTTTCTACAGAGTGATGGACACAAGGCTGAAAAAGTGAACCTGTCATTTGCTTAAGGAGCTGCCAGTTCTGAGCATCTGTTTGGAGAGAGACATTACCTGATCTACCTTAATGCTGAGTGCCAGCACAGTGCAGCCAGGAGGATGGGAATGAAGAGGCCTCTACATGATGTATGTCTTGGCAGCCTTTATTCTGGACTGCCTTGTGAACTTTTTCCGTGTAGGAGCTGGAAAATTCTGATCCAGTTTCTTCTGGAAGCTGTGTAGTTTACATGCTCTGAGGCCTCTTTTTGATGCGAAGCAGTATAAATGGTGACTATCAAGAAGGGCACTTAAAACAACACCCCTCATCCACTGGGAATGTTGGTGTGGGAGAACATGATGGGTCTGAATACCTTACTTGTGTCAAAATTATGCTGATCTCATCCTTGTCTGGCTTTTTCTGAGGGAAATTATGGAAGCCTGAAGCCAAAACTTCTTGCCTGGTTTAGGTGGTCTAGCAGATTTGTATATCTTTTAAGCTGCATTGTCACCTATTTGTGAAATCACAAACTGCAATTTCTCTCAGTCATGTTTTTAGAGGAATTAACATCTTCACTCAAGGCAGAATGTGATGTATCTGACTATACAATCATGCATGGTGCACAGGAAAGTAATTTATATGTAAATTTAATAAACCCCATTCAATTTACCTTCTGTTCATGTCCTTCCTAATTTTCTGCATCACAGTGAGCAAGTGTATGTTGGAAACTCCTCTTTTAGAATGTGTTACACTGATCCTATACCATGGCTTTATGTGCTGGCTTTTATGTAGTCTTAATCACCTGGCTGTATTGATTTGTTGGAGGAGCAAAACTGGAAGAAAAACATAACTATTAGAAGAACAAAACGTCATTCAGGCTTGGACAGAATTTACTCATCTGGCCAGAGGATAGCCAAATTTATGTGCAGATAAACAGGTCCTGTGTCATCCACTAGAGGGTGAATAGTATTGTACAAGAGCCTTAAGCTCTTGGCTGCTAGTGGTGCTCTGTCTCAGCTAAGTAGAGAGGAGCAGGAGGACAAGGCACTGTGTCCAGGCTGTCTTCAGATGCTACACAATGTCGTGCAGAGTCTGGGGAGGCTACACCTGTTTCAGCTTTAAGCACAGGCAACTGCATCACTGGGTAAATTCCAGCCTTTTCTCTCATCAGAAGACTGGCATCAAATGCTCCCTAAAAGTATGTTAAGTACAGTGGGCTGAGCAGGTTTTGTCTGCTTATCTGCAACACCAAAGCCAGAGCTTTGTCCTGTGGAAAACCAGACTGGAAAGGCACATTGTCAGGTATTGTTGGCATCATGGGTCTGTTTTGTGAGCTCATCAGCCTTCTTGCAAATGAGATGGCAAGGAACAGCGGTAATTTTGAGAATTTGATAGGACAGGAGTTTTGCAGTGGCATGCAGCTGCTGCTTGCTTTGATCTCCCATTTTGACAATTTCTGATTATGCTTCTGGATCCAAGGCACTGATCAGATTTTTTTCTTGTAACTTTCCTCTGAGGATATGTACAAACAGTACCATATCCTGAGCTAGAAGAGCAAGCTCTTGATGAATGAAACATGCTGGAGTTCATTGATCCTGGTCTATAATGCCCAACAGAATGGTCTTGGAATTTGAGATGATCTAAAAGAATAAAAGGGAATGCAACAGCTTCATTGCAGTATTACAGGACATGCCAGGTTGGTTATAGATGGGAAGGTGGCCTTTTGTTTGAATGAACAATAGCCCTTTTGTCACATTTTACTGGGTCGAGTGCAATGAAGGGACTGTTACAGGCAGACTTCTTAAAGGACACAATTTTAACAGATCTTTTTAATTTCTGTTTAATAGCTTAGAAAACTGCTTTGTGCTGAGTTTCTGAAAGAACATATTTTGTGTATGTAACACGTAAAGCATTTAAGAGAATTCAATAGCTGGTAACTGTGCCATGACCCAAGGATATGCTTAGTTGGTGTGGTTGTATTTGGCTATGTGGGTGGCGTTTCTGTCAAAGGGTTTGAAGTGAAGTACCTAACAGATGAATAACTCCATGGTCCTCTGTATGTGTGACTGAACCAGCATCCTTCCAATAAAACAGAGCTGTTTAATTTCAGTTTGCTTGGGGATCTAAAAAAGAGAAAATGCTTTGGGGAACTTGTTAAAAAAAAAAAAGGCTATTATTTGTTTTATGTAATGTTGATAGGAACATTGATTTCTGAGTGGACAGACCAGATGGAGGCCCTCTGCTAGGAAATAATGTCTCCCATGCTAAAGAGTGGTGAAAAAGTAAGAAAAAAAATCTTTACGGTGGGAGTGGTTGAACATCAAAACAGGTTGTCAGGAGAGCTTATGGAGTCTCCATTCTTGGAGATATTCAAGAAGCAGTTGGACATGATCTTGATCACTCCATCTGGCTACCCTTGTTTGTGGCAGGGATTTTGGGCTATGCCATCTTCAGAACTCCCTTTCTACTTAATTTACTCTGTGATTCTGTTCCGCCAAAGTACCTTAGCAGCTTCAGGGAAAGGCGCGTGGCCATGGCTAAGTGGTGGGTACTGTCACAGGTGACCCCCACTCAGCTGTTTCTATGACAGATCTGATAGACAACCCAAAGAACTCTGACACCAGGTCATCTTCACCCTTGACCCTTAGATGCCTTACCCAGCACTGTTGTCTTGTCTTTGCATAATTAGTGGAACAGCAGGGCATGGAAGGGAAAACAATCCATTCTGTGCCACCTAGGCAGAAAGCAGGTCACCCAAGAATGAGCTCAGCCAGAAGGTCTCACAGGGAGGCAGCAAACCAGGTGGGACCCTCAGTTGGTAGTGTGCAGTTCTGCCTGAAGTATGCTGCATTTTTCAGTGACTAATCTCCTACACTGTGTCTGAAAGAACAGCCAGAGTCCAAACAGCTGCAGGATGGAGGTCTTGGACAGGATTTTCCTCCGTCTAGTTTAGTGTATGAAGCCTTGGAGGCTCATGCAGCGTGTGATAAATCAGGAGACCACTGACAAGAATCACATGTAGGATCTTGCATGCTGCTGCAGAGTAAACTAGAACACATAACAGCTGTGGCAGAAAACATCTCAAAGAGCCAGACTCCATTTGGCTTCTACCAACTTAGCTGCAATTTAGCTGCTAACAAATAATATGAAATCAAATCCAAGCTACGTATTTTCGGGGGATTTAGAGACATAGGGAAAACCTGGTTTTGCGTTTGCTGCTTTCCACAGAGGTCTATGTAAGTGCTCTCATTAAGTCCCTCTAGCACTTCAGATATGTGAAACAATGCTGCTCTTCTTTGGTTTAATTTGATCTGCACGTGTAAAGGATTTATTTTTACTTCAGTGGGCCTTGTTTTTTTGTAGACCTAGTCTAAAGGATATGAAGATTTCAGACACGGTCTCTTTGGAGATGCTGTGCGCCCTGAGGGAGCAGAGGATTAGCGAAGTGGATGTAGAGACTGGCTAGTTAGCCTGATGGAAGAAAATGCAGGCTGGCCTGTTTCACTGTACCAAGCAGAAGCTCTGGCTGGGCAGCTGCAGAGGACAGGCACATGTGTGCCACCTTTTTGCCTCAAATGTGGTGACAGGCTATGAATTCTTTTTTAATGACTCTGGCAGTGGGGGACTTCTATTGTCTAAGGGTGTTGCTGGTATTCTGGGCTGGCGTCCCTGGCTGCAACTCAGAGGGGCGTAGCAGTTTCTGTTACAAGGGCCTGGAAAGAGGGACTATTTGGACACCAACCAGGGCAGGATCTAGCATACTTCAGAGCTTGAGGCCATTTCTATAGCATCTGAGAGCCTCCATGCATTCAGTACCTCAAAGCTGCATGGGCATGTAATAACATTTGGCCCCAAGTGTCTTTTCAAGGCTCAGGATAAGGACTTGGCTTCTTTCCCAGCCCTTACATTAGTTCTGGAGAATCATTCTATCCTTTTAGTGGATTTTCTGGTTTTGGTTCCTACTTGCCAGTTATTAATTGCCATCAATTATCGAAAGCCTTGTCTAGGTGTTTCTTGTAGTATAGGAAAGCATGGGATAATAAACTGGTGACCTTTTGCTGTCAAAACAGTAAAGCTGTATAGCATGTCCATAGCTGAAGTTAAAAAGTATAAAGAAATGCAGCTCATTCAGATCTTCCCCTGAATTTTGAAGGCCAAATGCAAGATACCTTTGTGTTTTTCAGGAGGGGAGACCTGAAGCCATGACTGAGCTGTCAAGATGTGCTGATGGAAAAATTAGTGGACTAGGGAATGATTTCATTGCAGTGTACCAGTTTAGTCTTATCAGATACTCAGAGAATCACAAAGTCATTTCCATTGGAAGGGATGTACAGAGGTCACCTTGTCAAACCCCCTGCTCAAACCAGCTCTAATTAATTCAGGTTGTTTAAGGCCATGCAGTTTAACAGCACTTCTGTCAGTTCTGTAAAGTATCACCGGCAAGAACAATCACTTCTCAGTTTAAAAGTAATGACTGACCACTGCCTTTGGCCCAAAATTCATGGCCTGGCTAGAGTAACTGTTAGACAATTGTGTAAAACACCTCTGGTTGTAAATTCTGAAAGTGTTATTGCTACAGGGCTTGCCAATGGTCTTTTCTAAACGTGTTCTTTGTCTTTACAGCCCGAGAGCCTGTGTAAGTATGCAAATATAAACCAAGGTAGTCTATTATTACCATTCTTAGGCAAGCAGTCTGTCTGACCGGCTGGGCTGACTTTGCAGGGTTAAACTGAGAGAATGGTCATTACATCTTTTTACACTTTTCATTCACAAAATCCTGTGCACCCACATTCTCAGATTTCCACCCCACACTTTGATAACTAGTTTCCGTACTGCTTCCCTAGTATTAACCAAAAAGATTAGTAATTGTCTAGCTTACTGAATAACACCCTAATACCAAGCACTTTGCAACTTGATAATTTATTGTGAGGAAAATTATTCCTTAGTTATTATCTTTTCTTGGCCTGTCTGTACCATTGTTCCTGGGAGACAGGTATGTGTAAATGGATTTTGCATAATCTGACACAACCAAGCATGTTTCCTTGTTTCACACCGTCTTGCAGGACAGTTCATTTTAATGGTTAATTAATTGGAAAACAAAGGCAACCTACTTAAAGTTTTATTAGGCAAATTGCAGAAAATTCTTAACTGTAAGAAAACAGAACAATTTTTTTGGAATGTCTTTGTTATTCTTATTCTGGAGTAGTAACAAGAAGATCTGTCCTAGTGTGCTCTGCAAGTTACCAGAAGTTCATTCACTGGTTGTCCAAGACCTTTCCTCTAGCACTTCTGCCTGAAACCCTCTGCAATTCTAATGAATACTTTTTGTTCTTGTTTCCAGGGCTCCAGATTTTAGGTGACTTTTGTCTCAAAATCTAGCTGTTTGCTAAAACTTACCTCTCCTGTGATATGTTTTTTACCTGCTCCAGGTGGTAAGTGTCGGCCATTGAACTTCTGCATATGTCAGGGAAAATTCTCCACATCTCACAGGGTAAACACTTCAAGGGCCATCTTTTCCCACTGTAAAAAAGGAAGAAAACAAAACAACCAAGAATTTCTAAGGTAATTTATTGACTCCTGTGTTGAATTGGTTTGTAATTAATCTCCAGTACTCCCATCAATTGCTGGAGTTCCTGCGGGGGGGTGTGCGTTTCTGGGTGGAGCAGGGAATCCTTTGCGCACAATATTTTTTGAATTTTGCTAATTCTGAAAAAGAAAATAACAGGACAGGGAGTAGGAGGTGAAGGGTATTCCCAGGATACTAGTACTTGACATGTACCTGTGTATTCAGTCAGTAAAGCCCCAGATAAGGTAGGAAACGGCAACAATTCCCTTTTTACTGGGAGCTAGGAGAAGCTCAAAACCCAAATAATTTGATCAAAGCAAAGGAAAAAAAAAAAAAAGCAATGTTAGAGAAATAGATGTGCAGCAATGATCAGCTTTTCCAGTTGTCTTCAAAATGGTCTGCCCAGGTGCTCATAAAATTGCATTGAAATGCCTGTGAATGGGCATCTTTGGGGAAAGATGGAAAAGGATTTGGTATGGTCAATTAAAATTTTCCTCTTGCCTTTTTTTTTTTTTTTTTTCATTCCCTTTCTTAATGCTGACATTCTTTCTGGAAGATAGTAGTCTTCCTGTAAAAATGACTGAAATCTTGAGATTTCGTTGGAAAACCAAATGCTTCAAACTTATTGGCACAAATGCAAGTGCATCAAAAACCAGACACTAGAAGTTTGGTTTCTGGTACTTTTACTTTCCTGTTTGGAGTTTTAGATGCAAGTGCAGGTTTTCTCACTAGTAAATCTCTATTTTTCCCCTTTCCAGCTGGTTCTGAAAAAACACATTTGTGCTAGGAGAAGGGAATTCCAAGGAGATTGGTGGCCCTTTTCACAGAGTAAGCATTTTCCACAGGCGGGGTTATGCCAACTATTAAATGACTAACATGTAATTAGGAGGCTGGATACTTATAGTTGTCTTGTCCGTGATACCAAGATAGTTCAGGACAGCTGTGGATGAGTGAGCACCGAGGCAGATCAGGCTTGGCTGACCAAGCCATTTATGTCTATATTTGTTTTTGTGTTGGCTATCTCAGAGGACAAGTGACTTAGTGTTGCGGTCAGTGTGGTGCCTCTCCCCTGTAGGTTTTACAGCGAGTGTATGGTAGAAGGTGCTGCTGCTCAGGAGAAGGCCTGCTCTAGGGATAAAAGTTGGGCAGAAAGGGAGTGCTGGAAAAGGGAAATCTCACGCACTTCCTGTTTCGCTGTAGTGAAGAACAAGTCTTCTTGCTTGGGCAGGTTTATCTGCTCAGTCCATCTCTGCCTGGGGAGCTCTTTGATGCGGAGCTGATCCGAAGGTTGCAGTCTCCTTATCAACTCCATGCTTACCTCTGTTTGTTTTTATTCTGAAGTTCGTTCCCTCATTTTGCAATAACCCACAGAGTGCTGGGTGTTGCGCCAGCTGTGCCTCAATGAAGGATCTTCATTCAACACCTTTCCCTTCCCGTCACACCACTCAATGCGACTCCTGCGTTTTCCAGCACCATTCACTGCGCCGTCCAGACTTTAGTCAAGCCTTCATTGGTGGTCAGAAAGGCTATCAGACCTACCGGGACCTGCCATGGGATCTTCAAAAGTAGGTGGCATATTTTAACTCAACAAGTCTAATTTGGTGGTGTAATGGTGGTAAAAGATACTGTCTATGGGAAAGCTTTAGGACTTCAAGGACACAGATGCAGGAGAGAAATCTGCTTGTTCTCTTGCCTGGCTTTGGAGCTCATTGCTCTATCTCTGCCTCTTTCATCCTTTTAGACCTAGGGTACATCATGGATCCCTCTGAAATGTACAGCCTGAGAAGGGGCAATAGAAGGAAAGCTAAACAGTAAATTGCAGGCTGAGTGGGAGGTTTTGGAGGTTGTGGTCTGGATGAAAAGAGTAATAGGTGGCTGGAGTGAGAAATGTGGAAGGAAATCCTTCCCTGCCATGGCCAGGAGCACAATGATTTGCTGTCTGTTTGGAAAGATGATGTGACGGCTCAGGTTGACACTTACCTTTCCTCCCTGTGATCATCTTATCCTGCCTCCAGCAGGCTTTTATTGCAGTAGTGCACAATCCACAAAGCTCTTTCGTGCCAAAATCAAATGTTAGTAACATGATTTTTGGAAACTATGAGTTTTGGTAGGGTCTAGTTGCAGCAGTATTTCCCCCAAATCCTGCAAAAAAATCCCAGTTAAATCCATGATGGCAGCACAACTACAGAAGGGGAACACTACAGGGATCCATCATGCTGCTTTTGACCCTTGTACTTTAAGGAAGAAGCCATATTTCTAGGGAGTAATGACAAGGTGTTTTGTTTCTGAAAGTATTTTGTGCAGTCAGAGAGGCTAGATATCCTTAGTTTTGTTTTACTGTAACAATATTTAAAACACCACTGGAAAGTTCAGAGTATTTTTACAAAATATAAGTCTTCCAGCTGCAAACTCAACTATGCCCTCTTGGGTCAGAGCAGGGATTGGGTCACAACGTACAGCAAACCTCTTAGAATTGTTACTTCTGTTCAACACACTGGGTTCTGGATTCATGTGGCAGTGAGGGACACTCCATCTCCCATGAGTTTTTTTCTTGTTGTTGCCTCAGCAGTTGATGAAGCTTAAACGTATGACCTCAGAAACAAAATCCAAAAGAATCTGAAATATTTTTTTTTAACATCCTAATGATTTGGCTGAATGGCTGAATTTTTGTGTGTGACTGTTAAAGACTGTAGTTTCCTCTCTGGCATTGCTTTGGGCAAATGGCTGTGGATGATTGCAAGATACTTATTTTTTCCATACTAAGTACCTATAAATATAGGTTTTTTTAAATAATTTCTGGGCATGCTGAAATAGAAACATCGTTTCTGGATAGACAACACTTATTCTTCATGCATGCTTAAGTGTTTTTTCTCATTTTGTGGGAATAGTATAATTTTAGTCAATACAGTATTGACTTGCCAGAAGATTGAGTTCAGCTTTTTGTTCTGTGGTCCTTAGTGGTATCCTGCTCAATACTGAAAGATCCTCTGCCCTGTTTAATATCAATAAATTAGAAGTTATGTTGCTCTAACTGTCAGGTGAGGAAGAAATCCCCATCAGTTGTGAATACCAGTTTGTACATGTTAAATAAAGAGGGAAAACTAAGTAAGAGTTCTCTACCTAACAGAATTGAAAAGCCATTTTTTTCATAGTTAGATGTAAATCTAGTTGGCATGTCTTGTTGATATATACAGTGGCGTAAATAGTTTTAATAACAGTGTGCTAGAGGGTAGTTAAACAACATCTGAGTACAGTTTGGTTGCCTCCTAGTTAGGAAAGAATTTAATTGTTTAAATCATTGTTTAGATTATTATAAAATCTAAAGTACATTAGTGAAAATCTGTGTTGGATAGTTAAATATTTACATGTTTGGGAAGGGATGGAAACTGCCCGGTCTTAATCAAAGCCCCTTTGTAATCTGTTAGATATCCAGAGTTCTTTGCTGGTAAGGGATGTGGATCTGAGCGTAGAGCTGTAAGCCTTGCTGTTTGAGCTCATCTTCCTCTGCCTTAGCCCCTTATAAGATGGGTATTTCAATATTAGCTTTATCCAGTTCCAAGATGCGTCTTTTCAGAACATTACAAGCTGAGCTGTAATGTGTGCTGCCCAAAATCCTTCAGGAGGCACAGATGCTAAGGAAAACCGGGTAGTCAATAGCCTTGCTGGTCTTGTCCCTCTGTTGTGCTGTGTCCTGCAGTCTGGGACACAAGTGCAGTGTTCTATCTGCAACTTCCTTGTGAAGATCCTGTGCCCTGGCAGGGTGAAGTATAGAGTACCTGGTGTTGTCTATGGCAGTCTAAAAGTGAATATGCAGGTGGAAATGCAGTGCCACTTGCACCAATTTGTCATGCAGTAGGTGGGCAATACGAATGCAAATTACAGACTGCTGAGGTGTAGCCGGAAATAGACACAGCCCTGGTGCAAGGACACTCATGTGCCATTGGCATTAGTGGGAGTTAACCTTGATTGTTGCAGGAGGCAGATATGGTTCCTGCATGGTGCCAAACAGAAACCTATTCTGCTCAGTTCGTCCCAGAGTAGATCCTGAGTTCAGGAAACCCTGTTGAAATACTTTTGATTCTGGTACGCACCACACTTGATTTGACTCATAGAGAATTGGTTCCATTTGCATTTCGTTGTCACATTCACTTAGTTTCTGGCCATTTTAGACAGGAAAACTAGAATGAGATGAGACCTTCTTCTGAGCCTTAAAATCTAGTCATCTTCATTCATTGAACAAGCCCCAGTGTAAAGCCAGCATCTTTTGTGGCCTTTGCAATTCCTCTTAGGGGGTGTTTCAGAGAAGCTTCATTTATTGATTTTTTTCACAGACAGTTTTATGATTGAACATTTTGGGTCAGCATAAAATTTTAAAATCAAGACATTCTTTTTCCACCACGTACTCCTTTGACATTTGTGTTTCTCATTACATATAGAACTTCATTTTGAGTGAAACCCAGATAACATAAAGATTGGGACGGCTTAATTTGACATGCTTCTGATATAAGACAGACTGAAGGCTTCATGTGGTCTGTGGACAGATTTGGTGATAACAAGGGGACAGATTTTATGCAGACCTGAACAAGGGAACTGTACAATTTCTCTGCTGCTAGAGAACTGCCTGGGGTTTCAGTATCAGCTGAAACACTTGTCTAAGGAGTTTTCTTTAATGTCAGCGACGTTTCTTCCCGTGAAGAAATTTTTCCATCTCTGTTCAGTGAAAATACTTTGCTAGATTACAGCGTTTCACTGTTTATCTACTCAGCCTAGCAAATGTTTATTATATGTTGTGGTTTAACCCCAACCAGAAACTAATTTCCATGCAGCTACTCACACTCCCCACCCCCCCACCCCAGTGGGATTGGGGAGGAGTTTCAGGGGAAAATGATACTGAGCATGATGCTCTATGGCATGAAATATTCCTTTGGCTAATTAAAGTAGCTGTCCTGGCCATGCTCCCTCTTAGCTCCTTTTGTACCTGCTCACTGGCAGAGCATGGGATAATTAAAATCCTTGACTTACAGGAAGCGCTACTGAGCAACAACTAAATCATAAGTGTGTTCTCCACACTATTTCCCCCCTAAGACTAAAACACAGCACTGCAACTTCTAGCTACTAGGAAGAAAATTAACGATATTCCAATCAAAACGAGGACATAAAGTATAAAATACAGAAAAATGTATTCTTATCCAGAAATGTAAGTTTCTAAACTACAGGGGAAGTTGGATACTTTGGGTCATATTCTGAGTAGACAGGAGCTATCACAGCTGCACACAAACTATGATGACCACAGAAGGGCTGGTCTGTCATATCGGACTTGCAGAACTCCTTGGAGTGATGTTAAGTATAGTTTTCATATACCAGTAAGCAGATTTATTTAAGTAAACAAATTAAAACACATCACTGTCCTATTATTTGTGTATTTGTAATTTATAATTGTTGCTAAGGCCAATAGTGGTTTTTATCAATGTTTTTTTTTCTCAAAGTACCTTAAGAGAAAGGTACTACATGTATTCTAAAGTAGTGAAGAAAATTTGTCAATCTAAGCATTCCTCTCTTAGGACTAAAAACAAAGGACACATCATAGCACACAAGAGATCATCTCTAGGTGACTGTTTTGGGTTTGGCTTTTCGGCTGTCTGTCCTGTCAGCACTTTTCTTCAGCAGACACTGAGTGCACGCATGCCAGAGCAGAGCCTGTGCTGTCTTTCCTGGTTCATGCTGACGTAGCTAGACATTGCCTCTGATACGAAGCTCATGGCAGGTAATGGAGGGGTTCCACAGGTGTCTGAGCACACTCTCAGCCCTGGTGAGGAACACCTTTGAGGCCTTTCCTCTGAAGCAGGCATTTTGACTCATAGAAGGCAGTTGTAATTCTGTTGCTTTGCAAGAAGGGAATAAAAATTCCAATAGGTAAAAGACACTAATTTCTTTTGTAAACTAACAGTTTCAGGCTGCAGTGAGGCACGTGCATGCATGACTTATTTAAGTCAATGTTTATGACATGTTTATTGAACGGCACCCTTAAAAAACCAACTTATTATACCAGGTAAGATTTTTAATTTTTTTTGAGACTTTTTTCTCCTGATATTCCTCTGTTACTACAAGTTGACAGACATAATTACCTGTGTCCTTCTTATGTCTGCCTTGTAAAATGCACAACAGGAGGGATCCCTCTGGCTCTGTATTTGTTGTTGTGAGCTCCTGGTCAAAGAAAGGGCTCCTGGAGGGCTTCTTTGTGTGTGACTGGAAGGAACCCAAGTACAGAATGCAGGGCTCCAGGTCACCCACCACTGTTCACGAAAGGTCTCAGTGTGTATTTCTAGCAAAATGACAGCTGAATGTCAGTTGAAAAAGCCAAGACAGTGTTTAGAATTATTAGGAAACAAAGAGAACAAAAATTAAAATTGTTATGTCAATGTGAGCAATTTTATATCAGTTTTTGTTGTTTCTCTCTGTCAGCAAATATTTCGCTCCTCTTCCTCATGGACAAATCTTATTCTGGGACTTGGCAGTCTTCTGCCTAGAGATGAAATGCAGTCTGTGACAGCAGTGTGTTTAAGATTACTGCACAGGCACGGTTGTCTGGGCAAGAGCATAGTTTCTGGGGAAGAAGGAAGGATGACCTAAGAACCAGGCAGAAGGGGCCCTGTCAGGAAGCTCTCTGAGGTCAGTGGGAAGCTTTCAGCTTCAGGTATTTTGTTCAGGCTTAGAATCTGTTTCCATTTCCACTCTGGAGGGCTTCAGTGACCTCCTCAGCTAGAGTGTTTTTAATCCTACTGTGCATTTCTAGGCTACACTCCCTGTTCCCTCTTATTTGAGCAGATAGTTCCCAAGGAGTTAGCAAGGATTTCTTAACTCTTCATCTGAGAAAATAAATTCCCACTGTTGAATTTTATCCACTCCCTGCAGAGTATTCAAAGCCTGACAGGTCATTGCATGGATCGAAGCTGTTTCAGTTCTGGCATAGTTACTTCTCTTGTGGGTACTGAATCCCTCTAAGTACTGTCCACAGTGGGACATGTTGCCAGATAAAATAATTAATGTTTGAGGGATGAACCTCAGGAGATGCAGTAAAGCAGCAATAAAGCTCAAAGTTAACGGGAATGGCAAATATCAGTTCAATTATCTTAGTGGGTTTGTCTCACAGATATCTGTGAAAACCTGGATTTGAAATCCTCTTGGTCTGCAGCATGTCTATTCAAATATGGAAGCATCCAGAGAGTACAAACTAATCAAGGATATTTTGCTCAAAAATATACTTTATTTTTAAAACCATTTTGCTTTTAAAGAGATTAGGAGTGGAGAATAAAATTTAACAGGCGTTTCATATTTATATGTAAAAAGAATGGGGAACATTTATTCAGACAAAAAGAAAATAAAAAATGCACCCAAGTCCCAAACAGTAATGCCTACCTCCCTATTAAGTGACTTTCTAAGATGTATTTATCAAAGAGCTTCTTGTTTGAGGAAATTCAGTGAAGAAGCTGGTGCTGAGACCCCTCTGCACCTCTTTGAAAGGATGCTCTCAAACAGGTTTCAGGAATTCAGTCAAAGTCAGATGTGAGAGTAAAATTACACATGTGAGTAACTGTTGGGGGCTGGGTTTTCTCTTGGATAAACTTGAAAGAGAGGAAATAAAGAACAAGAGTTATAAAAAATAATACACTATGTACAAAAGAATGCTGAAAATGTTTCAAACTTATAGCACTCTATTTAACTGTGTCCTGATAATGTTAATTCTGGTCTGAAACCGCTGTTTCACTGATATGATAGGCAGTAATTTCTTCAAGCTAACCTACTGCAGTGCAGAGGTGGCATTCAGCCCTTCAAATGGACTTCTCCAACCCAGCATTTTGGTTTGGGGCTACGCCAGCATCATTATAGCTGAAAGACCTTCTGACTGTTTTCCTTCTGTGCAGCTTAATCAAGACAACTGCTTTTTAAATGACAGTATCCTCAAGAATACAAGAGTAAGTTGTCTTAAGTTAACTGCATTCTTTTTGTTTTGTTGGCTTTTCTTGTAACTTAGTCTTACTTCAAACATAGTACACACATTTACAAATCATATAAGCAATGCTAAAGATCACTAGCTGGAGTGGTGGGGAAAAAAACCCAACAAACCATAAAACAACAAATGCACATGAAATATTAAAGCTGAATTCACCACTGACTTTATGGTTTCACCTAAAAGCTACTACTGAGAAATATCCCTATTAATGAGGTAGAGTCCCGACTATTTATACTTGCATATTTTTAATTTCACCAGTTAAATTTTTAAGGCAACTTCCATAGAGTAGTCTCAGAAATTGCTTTGGAGTTGCTCTTCTCTGCATTCTTAATGGGGTTATTTAATTTGCAATTTTTTGTTTGTTTTTGTTTTGTTGGGGGTTTTGTTTATTTGTTTGGTTTTGGTTTTGTGTTCTACTGTGGATTCACAGATGCATTTTGAATCAAACTTGATGAGAGGGTAATAGCTGTTTCACAGGGTAGCAGGAGGGAAGGAAATACTAGATAGGAGATGCAGAACAATTCTCAAGAGATCCAAATGACAAATTATTATTCTGTTTTTAATTCAATCAGATATGGTATTTGGCCTAAGTCAGTATTTTCAAAGCCAAAGTAATAAGGCTGTAATTGTAAGGCATTGCAATGGAAATAGAATGAAATATCAGGACCTGCTTTGGTATTTATGTGTCGTGCACAGTGTACTTGCTGTCTCTTTCCTGCACGCAATTGCAGTGCTGCTTGCAATTATTTCAGCTTATTTTAATATATTTAAACTTATGGTTCATGAGATGTAGGTTCTGAGAGTGAGCTATGTGTGCTTTGCAGGTGGGAACTCACTGAGATGCCTTACACTCTCAGGAGAGGATCCCTGCAGCCTGCTTTCCTGTGGTAGGCTATGCCTTAACCTGAAGGTGTGCATATCTGCAGGAGTGAGGTATCTGACCATAGAATGAAGAACTCGTCACCAAAAATTGTGGCATCCTGTCCTGTGTTTTTGTGATGTCTGATAATATAATAGAAAAATGTCTTTAAGGATCTTCAGGTGTTTTTGAGTTGATAGACAAAGACAGAATTTGCTGTAACCAACTTCTTTTCAGGCAGTTTTTGTTTAACTATAATACTGACTGTTAACTGACTTTCCTTGAGTTAAATTGGATTGGCACCTGTAATTAAGAGCACAGCAGAGGGATGTACCTGGCGAGATTTCCTACCTATGTCTGCTCACATGTCCTTGCCCTTCCCTGTCATTCTACCACCTCAGCAAATACTGCTTAAAGCAGTGGTTGCTTTTTGCTTTTAGAGTCAATCTGCATAAAACAGGAAGCATGGGCTCGCCCTCTGAAATCTCTTTCTCTTTTTTGTCCAGATCTGCTTTGAAGACTGAAATGGACTGAGCAGCTTGGATAATTTATAGATATGTACTATAAAAATCACCTAGCTGAAAAATAAGATTTATTCTTGCATTTATAATTGGGGGGTCACATAAGAATCTTAGCGGGACTCCTATTTAATTTATCCCTAATAATTAAAAACACCCAAATCCTCAAACCTGTCTCTGTTCTTTGACTTCTAGCATATCCCAACATCTATTTCAAAATGGTCTTGAGTCATGGTTTAGTTTTCAAGGGTGTTGGGTGAGACGTCAATTATCATTGCTCGGAATAATCAACTGATGTTGAGGGAGAAAACTTTAATTTGTTTTGTTTTGTTTTTTGGTGGTTTTTTGTTTGTTTGTTTGCTTGTTTTGTTTTGTTTTGTTTGTTTTGTGGTGGTGGTGTTTAAATAGAAAAGAATCTCTTATTAATTTTCTCTCCTTGTTATTCCCGATTTTCCCCAGAATTCATCAGTCAGTCATCAAAATAAGACATCTTGAGCCCTGGAAAATTGCCCTAATTGTTATTGGAACAACAGTGGCAGCAGCTATCACCATTGGTCTCCTAGCTTATTTTCTGGCATATGGTAAGTTTTACGCAATGTATCACTGTTCCTTTGCTGAGTGCATTTCCTTTGTGCCTGTTTGTGCCTTTGTGCTGAGAGTTTTCACCAGTCAGTCTAAAGCACACTTGGGGGAAAAACACATGCTTCTCCAGAGCTCTCTTTTCTTCCTCATTTAGCATCTTTGCAGATCTCAGGAACATTTCCTGCTCTGCAGGGTGGTTTAGGGCTGTGGTTTCTGCTGGCTTTCACTCACTTTCACTCATTTCACCATTTTTCTCACGATCTACTTCCGTGATGCAGTCAGCACACAAGTTTTCTGGTATCCCTTATGTGAATGACAAGCAGAGCCTTCTGCATGTCTGTCTGTGGTGTTTCTCTGTTCCTTTTCCCTGATCACCTGCAGCTGCCTACCAGGGCTTGGTGTTGAGTTGGCAGGCCAGGAAGGAAGGTAACTCAGCCGAAAGATGCAGCTTGTGATCCTGTGTGAACCCCAAAGTGCTGTCGGTTGCCCACAAGTGTAACTTGGGGAAACTGGGCTTAGACCATCTAACTCAGTGCTGAGTGCTTGCTCCTGGGCTCCTGGCTTTTGGAAGCTGTATTTGAAGGGGCTGGATACAGGTGAAGGCTCATCCACTCCCTAAGATGTCTGGATATCAGTCAACCCTAGGTTTTTCTAAAGTTCATTCATCTAGGTATTTTGAGTATTGCCTGTTCCTCTTCTTTCCCTTACAGATCAGAAGCTGTTCTATTACAGTGCCAATGTAAAACTCACCAACATCCGGTACAATAATGAATTTTCCAGACAGTCCTCAGGAAGGTTTAGAGACCTGAGCGAGAGGGTTGAGAGACTGGTAAGTTTGGACCATTGTGCCTTTCCATTAAGGACTGTGTGATAACACAAGAGTCATAAAAGTGAACAGCACAGTCTTAGACTACAGGTGCCTGGTGCACCCTCAGGCCTCAGAGTGAGCAGACCTGGGGAATGGAGAGCATGAGAGTTGTGATCATACCCGGCAGACCAGGCACTTTCCACTCTCCATGTTCTAGTGTGTCACTTCTCTCTATCCCTGCAGTGGTGAAGTAGATATGGACAATAATGTCAGCTTTCTCCTGTATCACTGATCTGTTGTGTGTGTTCTCTTTCCCTGCCCTGAGCCTGACTTTGAGATTTATGTCCTGTTGTCCCTAAGGAAAGCATTCTTTTACACCCCCTCCTTTACAGGGTGGGGAACTCTACCTGTTGGGCTGTTACTGTATGTTGAGAAAACAACACACAAGCCCTTTTCCTATGCCCTTGGTATGTTTCATTGTGAAACCCTCCCACAAACAGCAGAGACTGCTGAGTGGCTCTCAGTCATACAGTAGCTATGGAAATAAATAGACACATTGCAATTTCCTTTCTTGTTTTCTCTTTGAGACACTACCCCACAGATGCTAATTACAGAGTTCAGGTCTATACAACAATAAGCATGTGATTGTGCTTGTATCTTTTTGTGTTTCATTCATCAGAATCTGATGCATATCTCTTACCTCTCCCGTTTGGCAACTATGCACAGATACCCACTTAATAGACAATCAATGCTTTGCTACCCACTATCATTTAACTTAGGGCCTCACTTGTCCACAACAAAATGTGAGCTGTGGCGTTCATTGCTCTGGAAAAGTACAGTCCTCTGTAGGGATCTGGCAGTGCCAGCATCTCTTCACAGCTTCACATTTCTTCACAGCCTCAGAGACCTTAGTCAAGTTGTCCTCTTCTCTGTATGCGCTTGTTTTCTTTCTGCCCTCTTTGCCCACTGGGGAATGTACCGTATTTCCCAAGATGTGCTTCTGGTGCATATCTCTGTATGCAGAGTCTTACACAAGCTGCGTTCCCCTAGGTGCTAGTGCTTTACAACTATTACCTAATAATTGTAGGCTTTTAACTGGTGATACAGGACCTTGGAGAGGGAATGTTCTCCTTGACCAAGAAGACATATATTGCCAAGGTGGAAGGAAGGCAAGGCTGGGGAAGAAATCTAAGGAATAATGCTTAATTGAGTACAGTTGTATCTCTTTATCCCACCCCATTCTCTCTTCATTTTTAAAAACGCATGACTCCCTTGGCAAGGAAACACTTACTTTAGCTAAGAAATTCTTTCAGGCAGTGTCTAATGTAGTCAGATTTCCTCTGAACTTGGCTATCAATTTAGATGCTTGAATGGAAGCCAATGCTTTAGAAACCCTGTCTCCTCTCTGGGGGTTGAGCAGTTCTGACAGTAGTGACAGTAAATACCAGTGCTGGCTGAGCAGTGAGAACCATTATTTCAGAGCATGATAATTGTACCTGATAAGTAACACCATAACAAACATACACAGAACTATGTTGCCTTTACTTCATTCCTGTGACTTTTCTTAAGAGTCGTCTTTAATTCAGCCATTAAATTCTACCTTTGTTTCTCAAATTTTATGAATTCCTTGCTATAATTTTAGGTCAGCTTATATAAATGGTCTCAGCCACAATCTTTGACATTTTGTAGTTTTAGCTCCAGCTGTTCCATCTCACAAGGATTTGTGAGATTATCAATTGCCCTTAAGCTTATTGAAAGCAACTCCATAGAGTAATGAAAAGCATGTTCCTCGTAAGTCTGATTTTATAGTATCAAAACTCATCTTGTGGAGATAAAAATCAAAGCAATCTTTCCAGACACACACATATCCTCTTGATCTTGACAGACAGCTGTCTCAGAACATCTGCAGTTTTCTTTTCCGGATTTTCACACCATCTCTTTAATAGAGGAGGAGACAGTTGAGTTCTTTATCACATTTTCTGATTTGTCTGGATTTATCAAAATCCTTTGCAGTCTTTCTCTGGCTGGTGTCAGGGTTTGGATGTCCAAGTGTTCCCATTGTCATAGTAGTAATGATACTTTAAACTCCTGTTATGAAACAGTGAGTCAATGAAGATAAATGCAATGTCTTTCTCAACACTTGGTGCAAAGTGAACAGAAGTGAATCATCTCTGATAATCAGAAGCATTCAAATTACCTGAGTTAGTGCAACTCCCTGACAAGTGCTCCCTTCTCTGATCCCTTCCCTGATGAAACACCTTCATTTGGCCCCAGAATGACCCTGAAAGGTGTTCTTTTCAGAGTTATGTTTCACCAGGAAAAATGTTTTTGCTTCCATAGGGAAGTCATACCTGTGCCTTCCTTGGGACTGGCAGGAAAGGTCTTAGTGTTTGCTTTGGTTTCCAGATTTGAAGAGTAACACCCATTGTGTGAACAACATTCCTGACTCTTATCTCATTCAAGGTGGGAGGGAATGCAGCCAGATCATGCCAAAGAGCTGATGAAGCCGGTGCACCAGTGACATCTCAGGGCTGACTGGAAAGTCTGGAAAATATCTTCTGGGGTGGAGCTGGGGGGACTGAGGAACAGATGATGAAAGGTCTTTTCTCCTTGAGTGGCTTCCTGCAAGTAGTTGTAAGAGTTCCCTTTGTGCTCTCCTGAAAAAGCAGACCTGACTGAATGCCACTGAGGAAAGAGATATTCCAGCTCACCAGAGCCTCCTTGTTTTTCTAGTTGGGCCAGTCCTGCTTCCCTTGCCAAGCTAAAGTGTGCTGTTCCAGACTATCCCCTCTTACAGTGGATAAAAAAGGCAGAGTCACAGCCTTATGGCTCCTTAACCAAGGAGCCTCTATTTTATAGTGGGCTCACTTATTGTTGGCACTTATTGGGCAGCAGCAGTAACTTCCCTGTGTGCAGGAAGAAGGGTGGAGGGGCATTGTGTCCAGTGTGCAAAGTCATCATTGATCCTATGGGAGAGAGATGTGGATTCAGGAGAGCTTGAAGTGAGTACGTGACCAAGCATGTCTTAAGGGAAATTGTCTCAGCTGAAGGCTAGCAAGTTTCTAGCTGTGACAAAGGTGGACACCAAGCAGTCACCCTTCAGTACAAGGCTGGTTCCTCGATGGAAACAGACACCAGCCTTTGCCCTGCCCATCAGTGGTTTGTAAATGCACCTATTGGCTCTCTTTTGCCACTGCAATAACTTTCAGATACTTTCTCCTAGAAGTTGTGAGCTTTCCCCTCTTTGAGGACAGCCCATGTAACCCTTCTCCTTTCCCAGGCACCGAGTAGCTCACTGTCTCCTTCTCCGGCCAGAGTTGTTCTCAGCTCTGCTCTCAGGCTGCTTCTCCCTGTCCTAGTCCATGTGTCTCTGTGGAATCTTGTGTTTGACACTGTATCTTTCCCAGCTTTTGGGATTATGCCCTGTCCATCCCCTATTTGCTTCTGTTCCTCGTGATTGTAAGCCAGGCTGTGAGCTGCATGGATGCATATTCCTCAGGAATGAGTGCAGCGTGGCCCCCTCCTTGGCTAGCTGGGTGGCTGGGGCAGAAGCGAGGAGTTTGTTTTCCCTCTTTGAGTGCCTTGAGCCATGAAATGGACTAGCAAGGATTTCCCCTGTTGTCTCGTAATCCACAAGGCACCTGGGCTATCCCGTCCTTCCACCATCTGAAACCAACACAGAACTAACTGGCTGGACCTGGGCAGAGTGGTTGGGGATTATATTAAAACGATACCTGAATACTTCCCCTGAGAAACTGCTGCCTATTCAAATATTTATATCGAATTAATGGAATTTCATCAAGTAAGTCTCACCTCAGGACTCAGTATTATATGTCAGGACATCTCTTCTAGAAACAGACATCTTGCTTCACTGATTTCAAGTGACAAGAGCATCTCGATGTCCTTCTGTACAAATGTTGGGGAAAGTTTTTAAAGAATACAGCTCTTGAAGTTTGTCCTGTTTGATAGAGCTGGATTAGTGTGGGTTTAATTTAGAAATAATGTCCCTACTGGGTATTGCAGAGGCACTTGTGATACCAGAGGAAAATTCTGCAGAACAGTTCTGGTGTCTGTGCCTGTTCTTGGTTGGTTGAAAGGCTTACTGCTGAGTCCCTGTCCTGGAACTGCTGAGGAAGGACACAGTTTTCTCCCTTGGGAGATGATGATTTTAGAGGTTACTAACACAGTTCTCTCCCTATGAATGGGGTGGAGAAGAAACAGAGGAGCAAGCAGGTGCCATGCACTCCCCTCCCCACAACCCCCCTCCTGTTCTTTGTGTGGGTGAGGATCCTAAGGACTCTCAAGTGCAGCATTTCGTACTCCATTCTCTGCAGCTCTGCACTGTCCCTGGTGCTTTGTGGCTCACAAAGAGGGCTTGTCAGCTGAATCCAAACAGCCTCTGTTTCGCTGCCTTCTGGGCTACCACCTTGAAGGACACCAGTGGGGAGCAATGGGAGCTCAGTTTGTCCTCTGCATCTTCAGTGGTACAGATTCTCAGCTGATTCAGCACAATTCATTTATGAGCAAAGGACAGTTTTCCAGCCCCCAGGCACTGATGTCTCTGCTGTGCAGACAGGGATCTGAGTTGGAGAAAGAATTGAAAGGCCAAATCCATAAAGCCACTTCAGCATCTGAGAAGAGATCCCCAGAGGTAAAAAAACCCAAACTTTTTCAAGTGCCTATGGGAAATCAGGAAAGGATCTGCTTAGTTTCTTTGGCACACTTGGATTTTATTTACCCTCATCACTCCATTCTTGAATTGCTTTGTGTTTGTTCTCTCTTAACTCCCATGCAGACATTTATACTTCCATGGAAAGTATAGTTTTGACACTTGACAACCTTCTTTGGTGGAAGAGTTAGCCTTCAACAGGATACTTGTAATGGAAAGACTCTCTGCTTTATACTCGGGGATAAGCTTGCAGTCATCCCACTGTTGGGAAATATCTTGTATCATATGAGTTGTGAACAGCTTAGTGTCACGTCTTCAGGGCCAAAGGGTCAGTCAAAGTACTGACTAGGGTTTCCATCTAAGCAGAACTCAAAGGAAGCCTAGCTGAAAACACCAACACCAGTGAAGAACCAGATGAGACTGCCCTTTTATGGGACTTGGCTTTTAGGCTCAGGCATGGCTCAGGTCTTCCTGGGGAGCAGAAGTGTGAAACACAAATCCCCTCAGAGCCAAGAGCTAGCTGCAAAGCTGGCTGAAACTGTGTACGAGGTATGTTTGTCACACCTTCCACGTGGGTGTGAAGGTAAAGCTCAGAAGCCTTTGGCTTGCTCGATCAGTGCCTTGTGGTCTTTGGGCTGGGAGGTTAATTCAGTAGGAGCAGATCCCCAGGCAGCAGGTTTTTGAAACACTCCTAAAGACTATTTGCTCTGGGAGAGCAGACTGTGAGGACTATTTTAGAGATTATAACTAAACATGCCCCAAGAGAAGGGAGTATGCTGAAGTTCAAGGGAGTTTAATATGACTCTCATTTTTACAGCAAATGGAAAACTACAAGTATCCACAAGTACCATGTAGCTTCGTTTACTGTGTGTGATGCTTCCCTTCCCCCCAAAACCACTTATTTCCCCCTCTCAGCCCCTGGAACAAAAGAAAATTTAATATAAATTGGCCAGATAACAGAAATTATGGTATCTGCAGCAGCCAGGTCTTTCCAAGGACTTTTCAGTCTTGCAGCACCCAGACTAAACCAAATAAAACTGTTTCTGGTTGTAAAAAATTTCAAAAGAGAATTGGTAGTATTTTCAGATAAGGATCCCAAAATCTAAAACCTAAGTCCTTATGTAAACCCAGACTTTCTTAGGCTTTGTATGTGCTCACTCAAGTACTTACTTAGTATCAATATGAGGTGTAAAGAACTGAACTTTAATTGAAAAATTTTCTCGTACATCACTAAAGGCAATTTTATTTACAGGTGCATCTTTAATACAAAAGCCAGAATAATGAAGCTTTTTAAATGAAGCTTTTTAGAGACTTTTTAATAATAGTCTCCCTTTTTTCTTATTCTGAAAAACAATATTGTAAAACGGGAAAAAAATCTATCTATGTTAAAAAATATATTTAAGGAACATTTTGAGGAAAAATAAATGTAGGGCATTTGACAACGTCTGTTTTATAAGCTTAATTTTCAGGCAATGGTTCTCACAAATAGGAAGCATTGTCTTTGGACTAGCATGGTACAATCAGGGTGCCCTCTGTGGGTGACTGGGGCTAGAAACAAAGCAGAAGGATTTTCCATGGTAATTCAGCCAGCTGGGAAAAATGGCAATGGATCAGTGGCCAAGATGACAATCTGACGACTTCTCTGTTTTGCTCTGGAATTAGAGTTTGAGAGCACAGTCGACTGTCAGTAGGTATATATACAGGCGTGGCCTGAAAGAGATAGGTGAAGTGTTGTACACTAAGACAGGAAATAACTCCCAGAAAACACTGACATCTCACTTGAGATGCTTTTTTTTCAGAAATTTCTATTGAAATTAAAAGAAGAAAAAGACAACTGGCATAGGTATATACTGCCTTGATTTATTAACAGAGATGCTTTCTTGCTTTAAATTTTACTTCCAGTTTTTCCTGGATCCATGGGTCACAGTAGCAGAGGAAACTAAAAAAAAAAAACGAAGAAAATCTGAATCATTTTCAAATGCTGGTGTGAGTTGAAGCAGCACAGTCCATGAAGCTGTAGCTTAGTGCTTTTCATCACCTCTAAGATCTCAAACTCTTGGTTGCTCCACCTAAATTGCATGAATTTACAGAATGAAATGGTTAGTTACCAAAATGTGCCTGATACACAACCTTTTTTCCCACTTAAATTCAGCAGTCCTTCAACTTATTTGATTCTTTGACTTATTAATGAAATATAATTTTCTCAAGTAATAGGCATGCAAGCTGATTTTTATTTTTCATTTTTATTCTTGGTTCATCAAACAGGAGTTCTAATAAGCATATACAAACCCAGAAAAATCACAAGAAATCCCACCCCCAATCCAGTTTATGTCATGAAAAGCAATAACAAGTGCACAAGGAAAATGGATGTGAACCTGAGCTGGAAAAAGGAATTAAAAATTAAGTAAAGGGCAGCTATCAATAGTGTGTATGATTAAGGGTTCAACTTTATCTTAATTATATACCCACAATCCAGAATTACTGCATTGTTTGCAGGTAATTATATCAATGAAGTGATTCAAGATGTGAGCTGCTGATCAAAATCTGACTGGTCTAGAGAGTGGTTGCTTAGAACCTGGTGTTGTCAAAAGTGAGAATCCAAATTCAGTACTAAAGTTGTGTGGTTGATGGTATTTGGGCACTTGTAAGCTGAATACATCACCAAAGATCTTCCTCAAATTTCATAAAACTATTCTTTTCCTCAGAGGCATTTGCTATTACATTTCAGCTCCTTACCTCTAAGGATTGCTTAAAAAACCCAGAGGGCACAAAGTAATTTTCCTGGAAGGAAAAAACCCCAAACACAAAGCCCTTTTCTGGATATTGGCACAGATGGTTTTCTGTTTTATCTCCAAACTTATTTTTCTCTCCAAAAGCTGGAAAATCTTCTCCCTAAGTGGACAAAATATCAATAGCAGTGTGAAAGTTTTAGGTAGCTAATTATGGCTAATTGAAAGCAGGGAGTAGGAATGGGAATACTTAGGTGACCTTAATTCCAGCTGTCACTAATACACATGGCTATAATGAAATAGTCGTGTCATTACATGCCTTTGAAACTGGTTGCACTAGGCATGAGCATGGTACTTTAAATCCTGACATTATCCCTTGTATTAGTCCTCTTAATTTCTTATACCCGAAAGACCAATCTTTTTAGGAATTACTGTACAACCAGGAACCATCCAGCTGAGCTCCTTATTTTAGTGCAGTCAGTGCTTACTCACACCTCAGCTTCAGCAGCTTGGCCAGTTTAAACCCTGTGAAGAGTTTGTGATACCATTTGCAGATGTTTGGGGTCACACAGCCCTTGTCTGCCATGACACGTGCTGTCTTTGTGTATGTGTGGTTTCTGACAGGGAAGTTTCTGATCTTCTGGTTTGCTGGAGGCACGTGGACCATTACACTCACTCTGCTTCAGGTCCATTTTCTTCACCCCAGGCAAGGATTGTGGCTGTAGGGCTGTTGTCTAGTAATTGATATCTCTGTTTCCAAGGAGAGTGTGATGTCCGCATCCTGGTTTGGGGCAGTGCCAGGTTCTTTTTTTTTTTGCTGTCCCTGTCAGTGTTTCTCCTTGTGTCCTCCCTCAACCCCTTAGTTGCAATCAGGGCAGGAAAAATGCAGTTGCTACTGGATTTGTATTATAGGCAGCTCTGGGAGGGTCTCAGCAGGTTATGCTGTAAACTGGAGAAAGCCACTGAACCAAGTGGTATGTTCCAATTAACATTTATTGTCAAAGAGCTCTAAAAATCACTAATAATAGGCTTTACATCCTAAGTAGATAGTGAGGTAAAAGGAAGAATGTACTGTGAGGATAGCTGTTGAAGGACTAAACTGGCAGCGGGCAAAAAAAGCAGTATTATTGAGCAACAAAAGGATTTGTGCTCTCAAACCTACTGAATGCTTTTGAACATCCAATAAAAATAATTCATTCGGTTCAGCAAATATTTCAGGGGAAAGTTCTATCCCACTAGATTTAAGATAACTTTTTGATAAATCCTGTTACCTTATGTGCAGGGGCAGAGCAGCGTGTGGTGGGAGAAAGCAAGTGCTTGACACAGCCAACCTTGCTGGGTCCCTTCCAGACCCAGCTATACTTCTGGGCAAGTCCACCTCATGTCAGCTTCATACCACACTGGAGTGACAGGATCCCTGTCACATGTGACCTACTTCCAGAGTTTAGGGTATTTGGGTCCCAGGGATGCAAGGCATAATGGGTGACTCTGAAATCACAAAGATTTTAGTAGGTTACTCGCAGGCCTCAGAGGGTTGGGCATGGTGCAACACAAAAAAAGGTGCATAATGATGAGATCTGGAGTTATTCAAGACAGGATGGGTGAAGGAGTCTTGTTCATCAAGGTATAAAGCAACCTCTGGCTGCAAGGAACATGGAAGGATTTCCTTTGTGGCTAGGTTTATACAGGTGGGAATGTTTTGCCCTCTTGCTGCATCTTTGGTACTAGCCACCATTAGTTACTGTATTGGATGGGCCAACATTCAGGAGTGAAGTACCGTTTGTCTTAGAAAATTATAGTGCACAGAGAGGAGTTTAGTAAAAAGAATAGAGGATATGAAATTAAACTGAGGAAATGCCAGATGTCATTTCGCTAAATGGCAAACACTAGCTAAAAGAAAATCTTGTTTGGACAAATGCTAAAATACAGGCTTTCAGGAAAATGTTGCTCAGCTGAAAGGAGCAGAGCTTTGCACTTAGTTAAGAATGCTCATAGACCTTGCCTGCAGCAGCAGCTGTCACCATTGAGCTCTTGCTAGACAAGGACCAGGAAAATAAATGAGATGCACTTAATCAGTGGTGAATTTGAGGGATC
The DNA here is from genome assembly GCA_013396735.1 of Grallaria varia. Lineage (NCBI taxonomy): Eukaryota > Metazoa > Chordata > Aves > Passeriformes > Formicariidae > Grallaria > Grallaria varia. Next base: position 144,258 of record VWZG01000564.1, read on the forward strand.
TGGTCATGACAGTGTCGCTTTTGAGTGACTGTAATCAAATCAAAATCTTTAAAATGAGTGTAAATGCTTCTCCCAAGCAGGACCAGGTCCCACCTATTTACTGGACAAAGTTCTAGTTGCTTTTGCTTCCAGAGTTGTGAATCAAGATGAAAAGAAAGCTATAAGCAGGCTAAAGATAAATGCTTACTGTTTGATGTGCGAAAGACTTTACTAGAAGATGAACAGTAAAAACTTGATACAGAACACTAATCTTTGAAAGTTACTATCTGAAGGCAGCTTCCTACATCTTTTTCTCTTACATAAACACAGTATGAATATAAAGATTACTGTTAATAGTTCAGGTTACCAAAATCATTTTTGAAGCAAAGAAGAAATTTGGGTCATGTTTGTCAAACGAATTCATCAGCAGGTGAGAGACAGGAGACATAGGGCAGAGGTTTGGCTAGACTTTCTTTCCTGATAAGATACAGCAGATTACAAAAGTGAAAAATACTAGGTCAGGTTTGAAGGTGTTAAAGGCTCTGCAAGGCTCACTGAAAACAAAACCACCCTCCAGTTATTTCTTTATCTGTTGGTGATGTAGTAGTAGGGCAACTCTTAAGGGTGGGAAAGCTAGTGACAAGTGGGAAAAATGTCTACTTTCTCATTCAGGTATGAAATCGTGAAAGAGAAAGGAAGTAACACAAATCTAGTAATTTTGGTAAGATGGAAACTGTAGCAAAACCACTTGGCATTTGAGACAACCCAGGTACACTGAAAACACAATTGTCAGGAGGAGATAAAGGATTCGGGAATGTCACACTGGCTTAACCCTCCCTTGCAAGGGATTGCAAATTCTTGCCCTGTTCAGTCACAAGCTGAAAGTCAGTCTGCTTTCACTTTACTTATTAGCAATGTAAAAGCCTGAGGTGTACCTCAGCCCAGCTCAGGGCTCTGTTTTGATTGCAAAGCACTTTGCAAAGAAGTCCCTGTCCCAGAGATCTCAAAAATTCTCAGCGTTAGTGCAGTCAAAGATAGCACATGCCACTGCGTGCCACAAAGCTGGCAGTGCTGCTTCGCTACTTGCTTCTGCTTACACAACCATTAGTGAAGCAGTTAACACTGTGACAGAAATGATAAGCAAATGCTGTAATTAAAAACAGCAAAGAAAACAAACCCCCTTTGTCTGAGGGCAAATAATTCTAGTAACCAAGGGGGATTGTGGTGGAACAGGTTGCAGAGTTACAGGAAATACAACACTTTATGCTTCATAAAATGCGGTGGTAGCAGCTGGAAAGCTACAAAGCGACAGGATAAAGCGCATTCTGCTTATATACAGCACATTCTGCTTACATTCTGCTTGTTGCAGTTGATATATTTTTTTCCATAGAATATTTTCTGTTCCAAATACCAAAGTAATTGCAGATAACTACCAATAACAACAAGATAAAACATCAGCTCATTGCATGACAATTAAGAACTTTTCTCTTTTTTTTCCTTCTTACTAATGTATGCTTAAATCACCTTAAAAAATGCAGTTTTCAACTTGAAATTATTCTACTTCCATACCACTGTGTAATGACATGAGGCTTCATCTTATGACAACCAAGGCTGGAAAAGAGGTGCTTTGTGTTCTTTGGGAGGAATCAGCCCCAAATTTCATGCTTACATGCTTGTTTCCATATCTGAAAGATTTCAACATACTAGAAGTTTGAGAACCATTATTTTTTTCTTTCCTTTGGAAGACAGAACATCTTGAGACTTGGCTAAATCAGACAGCCTTTATGGGTTAAAAACTACAAAAAAGACTACTTGCATGATATTGTAAAGCATTTCTATGTAGTTTTTCCTGCAATGCATTTGATGTTTACAGGATATGTTCCATTTACTGGTTCTTGCTGATAGAAGGAGTTGCTGCATAACACACAAGTGACTTTGCTATTTCTCAATCCTTCAGTGACCTTCACCTGAGCCATTCCTGGCAGAATTTCATGCCATGTTATATCACACTGTGCCGTCTCAGTCTGATCACGCAATCCTGAGACAACATTCAGCCTAAAGCAGGATGTGGTTAAGCAGGCACAAGTAAAGATGTCATTTGGAGATTGATTCCTTATGAGTCCTAGATTTCCAGTTTCTAATGAGAATTGCTTGACAATTCCTCTAGCATGTGGAAAATCACAAGGGTGATAGGGGCACATAATTTATAGCTTTGCTATAGATTTCTATAGAACCAAGAGTAAATGCTGTCTCAGAAAGGTCCTCCACAAGAGAGGGTCAGTGCACTGCAGAGCACAGCATGCTCTGTCCTTTCTGTGGGCCATCTTTAGGAGGCTGTGCTCTGGAAGACTGCAGCACTGTGTTCCAAGGATGTTTATGTATTTCTCATTATGCCTGGGAGTGGATGAGGCAGCACAATAGTGGCACACTGATGTAGTCATAGGACATTTAGAAAAATGAGCGTGCTTTTTATGATGTGCCTTAGGCCAAAAGGGAGATGGTTAGGAAAGGTCTGTACCGAATATTATCTAGAGGCTGTGCTGGATTACATTTCTTGCCTCTGTAAACTGTGACTTTGTAACTAAATGCTGTTTTCTAAATGCTCCTTCCAGCAATATGTCTGTTTCCCTCCTTTTTTGTTGTTACCTTATATTTTTCTTTTTTCAACAGATCGACAAGACATTTTACAATTCCATTTTAAGGAAAAAATACATCCGTTCACGCTTAATCAGAGTGAGGTATGTGAGATTATTATAAATGCAAGCAGCTGAGATAAAATGAAATTTACAACAAACCCAGCTAGATCTGGTTCAGTAAAGTGTATTGTATGTAAAACCAGAGCATAATCCCTAACTGAGCATAATCTTGTTTTGAACCATGCCCTCCTTTTGGATCTTGATGCAGAAGATAAATTTCAGTCAATCCAAATTCAACACAAGTTTGTGTTCAGATCTTGAGCAAGCTTTAGCTAATAAAGCAGATGTAATGAAAGCTATCTAAAATAAAAAAGCATTTTCAAAACTATTTCCTCCACTGTAATGCAGGTGTCACTTCTATTATTGCTATTTTGATGGGCTTGTCAAGTAAAATTGGGCTGTGCTTGTTCAGAAGGTTCCACTTGTCACTGTTGTGGCTCCAAGAACGGGCAAAGCAGGTGCGCAGGGGTGGTAGCAGCACACTAGACATGTGTGATAGCTGCTTCTTGGTATGCACCCTGCTTCCACGTATTTACCACTAGGGATTTCTTGAAGTGGTTGTGATTTGTTTAGCAGCCCTTGGTGGAGTTATTTCCCATGGACTTGTCCACTGTATTCTGGACTCTTTAAATCCACGCACCTCAGTCCTTTAGTAAGGACTTACTTGTGAATCATTCAATGATTCTTTGGATCATTCAATGGTCCCTAGTTCTTTTTCTGGAAGAGGTGAGGAAAAGTTGATCTCCTACCCCTCCTCTCCATGCAATTAGTGATACCGGACACTCCCATCATATCACTTCTGTCTCTTGTATCCCATAAAATCCACTTTTTTTCCCAGTTCAAAGTCCCAGCCTTCTTAGCCATTCTTTACAGGAACTGTTTCTTGCCACCTGGCTCTGTATCTCTTTCACGTCTGCTGTTCTTACTTTTTGAGATGAAGGTGTCATACCTGTGATTAGGATTATCATTGAGCACTGTGGGGCTTTTTTCCTCTTTTATTCTCTGTTCAACTGCCAATTACCAAGTGTTTAATTTGATTTTTTCACCGCTGTTGAGTGCTGAAAATGACCCTTTTATATAACTGTTTATTATAATACTATAGTCTTGTTCCTGAGTGACAGTGACCATTGCTTTGCAAGTAAAACTTGAATTTCATCATCATCACACGCTAAAGCTGCAAGACTAAAATCTAGTAAGATCTAAAGATCTATTTCTTGTGAAAGTATTTTTCCTTGGTCTTACATGGTTTGTGACATTCTTGCCTCTTCCTCTATCTTTGTTTAATCTCCAGTTACATGCAAGTCATTATTTGAATGTAGCTTTAGGGATATTTTTTGATACTAAGAGTGTTGCAAGTGTAGACAGGGTGATTTAAGGATCTGAGAGGCCAATTTGTAGGGACAAGCAATATTTTTCATTACTTCGTGTTCCAAGGACAGACTGAGATACTTGCTGTGATGTTTGCTGTGTTGGATGCAAGACTTTCATGCGCCAAAGCTTGTTTGCTGTTTCATACATACAAGCTTTATGCCTCTTCTAGGGATCAGACTGCAAGCTCTTTTGAACAGGGTCATTGTTGTGAATTTACTTGGAAAGTACTGTGTATATTTTTTTGGCTCGGTATAAATAATGCATTAGTAATAATTCCCACTGCTCATTGAGAAAGACAATACTATTCTTGACTAGGTGTCTTTGGCTCCGGATCTTTGCTATACAATAAGTGATTCAAGGTGGGCTGTACTTACGTGAGGGTTTCAAGAGGCGTGGTGTGGTTGCAAGTTGATACGGTAATTCCAGTGTAGCATAGGACAGGAAGAGGAGTGGGGGGAGAGGCTAGGGAACACCTCAGAAATGCAGAGCAACACCCACAGTTGGATCAGATAATATCTGGAAAATAAACGGAGTAGTAATCATGCTGAAGTTGGCACAAATGGAAAAAACAATCTGTTGGAAAGTTGATGTATGACTACTCAGTCTCAGTTATGAGATCCTTGAGGCAAGGAGTGTGTCTTTCTGCTCAGCTACGAATCACTTGGCACGCCTCGGTGTGCTCATTAACACATGGCCTTTTATTTCCCTTCACTGATGATATCAGGAATGTATGTTTCATTTTGGTATGTGTTCCTTTCGAAGATCATAGCCTGATTGCATGACTTCTGTATAAGCTACCTGTCTTCTATTTTTATGTATTTTCCCTTTATATAATTACAAATTACTAAGACAGTGAGATATAACTGGAACATCTCTTTTCCTTTCCTAACTAAAGACAGAGCAACCTGCTTGTAGCTCTCCCCCTGTATGAAGCAACTGTGATTTCACCTGTTGTGGCTTGTGTCACTGCTTCTTGGCTCAGGGGGAGGAAGCACAGGAGAGAAGGTTCTTTGTGCAAGCTCTTATCTTTCCTGTGTAATGACCAGGGATAAGCCACCTGAAAGCACAGAGCAAGATTTACTATGCCAGAATAGACACTTTGGTGTTCATGCTCTAGCATTCTGTCTCTTGCAGTATCTGATGCTTTAAGGAAAAATAAGTACTACTACCAGGTGAATTCAACATATTAGAAGATCTTCCTCCCTTTTCTTTCCTCTAATCTTACAAAGAAACTGTGGAATTGTGTGTCTCAGTGTGAGTGCTGCTTGTACTTTTCAGTGAGGTGTTAAAGGCCCCTTTTGTGATCCATCTCTTTGACTGTAAAAAGTAGATTGTGGGTAGTTTCATTTATTGTTGCACAACATGAGGTCATTAGGAACATTCTCCTAAGAGGTTGCAGTAGTGAAATTAGGTTGTGGTCTTTCCCCGTTGCTGAAGTACCTTTTTGATTATGATTGGAAATTTTTATTCTGTGTACACACAGGGCCCTGGAAAATTCTGTCTAGGTACCATTAATCATCTGCCTGATGTTTCTGCAGTGCTGTGTATCCAGCTTTTTGTTGCAATCAAATTGGTTCATTCCTTCCTGCTGGGGTCCCAGGCATAGAGTCAGCGACTGCTTTTTAGACTCCATTATAAAAGTGATCTGCCCATTTGTTCACAGAAAGTATCACGCCTTCTTCTAACCTATGATGCATTTGACCATTCAGCATTTGCTTGGATTTCTTTTAGAAATTCCTTCTTTCAGAAATGTACAAATGTTTGAAAATGTATCTAATCCTTTATGTTACATTGCCATTGCTACAGGAGCTCAGATAAAAGCTAAGAAATGCAGAAATGGGCTGAAGGTAACCAGATTGTTTCATTGGTTTGTAGCCCAGATACTGACGGTGTGATGGCAGAGGCTTTGCTCACGTTCTGGTTCTCCGCCACGGATTCTAGAGAAGTATTGCGAGAAAGAGTTCAGAGGATCTTACGGAGGGGCCTGAAAAGATATAAAGGGCCTTTGCGAATAAATGTTAGATCTTCTACCATCTCAAGTAAGTATATTACATCTCTCTTTAAGGTAGTTCTTGCCATTTTCTGATGGATGGGACTTGATTTTTCCCTTCTTGATGATAGCCGTTACTGAGTATGAATGACAGTCTTTCCTGCTAATTAAGTTAGAACAAAATCATCAGTAACACATAACCTCCACCTCTCCGCTGCCAAAGTCTTTAAAAAATGTCTTCAATTTGGATAAATGGGAGCAGTTTTGTGGCTTTGCAGTACAGCCTCAGCCCTCCTCCAAACGGCAGTACCAGCTTTATTTTTACTGCCATGGTAATGAGTAGGAGCCGTACAGTGCTTCAGCACACAACAACGCCAGCACAGCTCCCTAGGTCTTTGCCTCTCTGAGGAGCCTGAAAACACAGGAAGTGTACTTGGATGACAGTGGGGAAAACAGCCAATGCATTGAAAGAGTAGTAATTGGTGGGAGGATCAAAATCCTTGCAAGTTTCCCAGGGGAAAGGGAAAAAAGGGGAAAAATGTTCTTATATACGAGACTTCTTATCTGGGGATTCTATCCCCTTCTTTGCAATCTGCATCTGCAGCACATGAAAATTAACTGCACTGACTTCTACAGTTCAGTTCTGCTACTGAATTTTTGTGCAGGCTTAGACCCTTGTCTCTGCCTTGGCTCCAGTTGTTAGTAGTCAGCAATTTTTCTGGGTGTCAGACTTCAAGAATGAGTTGCCAGTTGACAGGAAGGCTCAGATACTTGCGCCATTTGTTTTTGCAGACTCCAAAGTGCAAGGGTGACAGTACAGTACATGGGTTGGTACTTTATACTTGCTTTTCCACACTGCACTACTTAACCCAGCAGAGATATGCAGAGGCTAGACAGCTGTATTTGGAGAACAAGAAACCTGGGCTGGATTCCATGATGGATGGATCCAGACTTCCTCCTACTCAGAAATAAGCAGGACCAACTTCTTGTTCTGCTTCTTGGAGCTTTAACTGGGCACATTGCATTGTGGGAATGCAATGAAACTCAAATATGAGTTGTCACACACTTGTTATTTCTTGATGGGCCATCCAGTCTTTCTCATTGGAATGGCTTAGGATGATAGGTGACATCCCTCTGGGCAAATAATCACCATTTGGTTATATGCCAGTAGTTCCTGTTCAACAAAGCGCACATATAACTTCTCCCAGACAGAAACAGTGTGTGGGCATCAGAGAGATTCAAAGAATTTGGGTTTTTTTTTAAACAGTCAGGTCATGGGTTAATGAATTTTGAATTTTCAGTTTAAGTTGGTGCTTTACATAAAGGATAAAATTGGAAGGAGTACAAAAATACTTGTTAGAAAACAACTGTGATCTCATTGAGTTATCTGATTAGCTGTCTTTATTCAGCCTGGTATATGTGGGAAGTGATTCAAAACTGTTTTAGTTGACCTTGAACTGCACCAGGGCTGTTACAGTAATGCATTAGTAGCTAGTTAAAAAAATTGCTGATATAATATTTAAATATTAAGTATTTAAATTTTAATACATTTAAATTTAGTCTCATTAAAAGATGGCATCTCCGCGTTACTTTATCAAGGCTGTGTGATAAACTTTGTGTTGCATTTCTTGTCTCTCCCATCCTAACCATAAAACACTGACTACACATGTCAGCTACTCGCGACAGGACTAGCATTGGTCAACTGCTACAGGTGGCACAAAGGAACATAAACAGTACCTTGACATTTCGAAGAGACAACGATAAAAGGTTGTCCAAAAAAATTTTTGATCTTTCTTTGCTAACAGGATTTCAGCAGTGCTATGAGGCTTTGTCAAGCTCCTGTTGGTGTTACCTTTTCAGAAAACCAGGTTGACTCAAGTGAAGAGTACGGAATGGAGTGTTCTTATGCTTTTAGAGGAGATGCAGGTCTCAATTTATAAAACTTGTCTTATTCCTCAGACCAAGAGGAAGTGACAATTTTCAACAAGTCCTAGCAGTCCAGAGAAGAATCTAGGTTTATGCATTTCCTACTTTTCTCTTCCCTCCTCAAATACTCTGTCCACCATTAGTATTTAAGCCAAGGAAACCTGAAAAGCCCTAAATTTTTTCCATGTTTTGCAGACACTTTTCTAAATCTTGCTTCCTTGTACCTTTTTGCCAACTGGAATCCTTGTTTATGTTGAGGCAAGGCTTGTAAGAAATTCTTAACCCATTCATTGCAATCACCTTATCAAAAGATTCTAATTTAGGGGGCATGAGATAGCTCAGTTTAGCTATGCATAGCTAACTAGGTAAAACAAATCCAGGTCAGGCACTTTTTTATATTACATCCTAGGGGGAGTCTGATAAAGGGAACCACCTTAAGTCTTCCTCCCCTGAAATAATCATCTTCTTGTTCAACACCATGTCTCAACCTGTGCTTCACTCAAAAGTATTTGCTTTGAGAATCAGCTCCAACAAACTCCTCTAAATTGGGTGCAATTTCAGGGCACCACTACAACATCAAGCAGTCTGTCAAATCAGGGGTAGAATTTGCTTTGCCTCTGTATTTCTGAGGATTTGGAATAAAGAGGAGAAAAAGTGTAAATGGACAATGTTTTATTAGTTCATTTTTTTCCCAAAAAGAGAGCTTGATCATACATACGTGAAAAAATAGCAAATGTGCAAAATCTAAAGAAAACCACAGCATAATACTGTCTCCAGTTTGTCTCTCACTAAACAGTAGATGTTCTTTACACAGGGCTGCAAAAATACATTTCTATCAGGGTATCCTCAGATGTATTACTACTGAAGTTCCTGCTTTCTTATTTAGCTAGAAGTCATAGTCCCCTGGTCAAGGACAGTGTATGTCCAGACATTCCCTCTGACTTTGATAGAAAATAGGAACTGATAGAATTCTTTGCACTTGTGTACAAACCCCACTAGAAGCCCGAATAATTTTCAGTAAAGAATCAAGAAAACTAAGTCCTGTCTTCTCTGAACAGCAGTACAAAGGCCATCAAAGTGAGATATCAAAGTGTCAGATGACTTGGAAACACACATGTTAGGACTTGCTCTTCCACTGGCACTGCAAGAAGGTGTTGCAGTTTGTCTTCTGTATAGTTCTGGCACTAAACTAATCTCCTACAGGGCTGATTTATTTTCCCTAAGGTTTCTTGGTTAGAAGTAGAGTCACCTGACAGCCTGGATCCCCATGAAACAGTCTAGAACAACTTGCCAGACTATTTCCCTTTGTCAGGTGGGTTGGAAGTATCCCAAAATGTATTTTTGGGAATGAGCTTCTGATGTCATAAAGCAGCTGGTTGCAAGATCACTGGCACTGTTGAAAGTGAGTGGGAAGTATTCCCACCTGTTGCACAGCCAAGGGTTTTGACCACGAACAATGAGTCATGAATTGGTTTTGATCAACAAGTCAGCTGTTATTGTTTCTATTTATCTGGAATCTGGGGCTTGCTAAAGCTCCTAACAACTACAAAGTACAGAACCTGGCAGGCAGAGCCTTACTTCTTTATCAAGTCCTCAGCGGGGGACATGCAAATGAGTGTCTGACAGGGTTGATGAGGAATGTTTCATGTCAAATAATGTACATATATAGCAGTCTGGATTTTTGCATTTTTCCAGCCACAGCAGCAGCTTGGGCGAGTGGAACTGGACATGCATCTGTGTGTTGAGAAGCAGTGGAGATCTAATATTCCTCCAGCTTGATGCCATTAGTTGAGCACAAGGTGGTACATTTCTTTAAGAGTCTAGAGAGGATGATTGAAATGGGAGCAACTTAAATGTATTTTAAAATGAGTATTTTGCAAGGACACGCTTGTGATGAAGGAAGTAAGCAGAAAGTCATCCTGGCCTGACTTCTCAGATGACCCGGATACATTAATTTAACTGATTTTCTCACTCAAATCTTAGTTTTCCCTTTCTTTGCCACTCCTGCAGAGGTTGCAAGGGATTTGGGCTGCCTTTTCTGTAGTGACTTCGATTGCAGCTGGGGCATAGATGTAGGTCAAGAAGAAAAATAATGCTAAAAACTGTATCAGTTTGGATTCATGCCACAGAAGTGGAACATAGCAGATCCCTCCTTGGGATGCAGGACAGCTGGATGGAGTTGTAAGTATGCTGTGAGGTATGGCCCTCTGTATGCCTCACGGACAGAATTAAGATGTGGTTGATGAGGGAGGGTGGGGGAGCGATAGATGTGAGGACGGGTCCAGTGAACATCAGTTGGGAGGGAATGGCTGGGTGACAGGGACAATTAGAGGCACAAAGTATTTGTCTTGTCTCTACCAGGTTACTCTACCCTGCTGAAGGAATGAGAATTGCATCACCTCTCTCTAAGCTGTGTTTTGCTACTTCTACAGGGGTGCATAACTCTGGGGAGGTAATTCCTGTTGAGAAAGCAGTGAGAATATTGGAAGGTTAGTGGGGAGACATTTTAAGGTGTGTGCGCTCTGTAACCACACAAGAACATGCCTTTCCTGCTGAGCACAAAACTCTTATTTTGCCATCATTCAGGAAATTCCTTCAGTTCCTTTTGGGTACAGTTTTTGGAACACAGCTGAATCTGCTGCTTCCTGCTCTCACTCCCATTTCCCCCTAGTACTTCAGATCTTCAGAGTCTTTATTGTAATTAAAGAACATTAGAGTAGAGCTATTATCCCCGCCTCTGCCTATAATGCAGGACAGATGTGCTCTGTGACATTCCTCTCAGCTGCCCAGGCTGGTGACCTACTGAAACTTGCCGGGGATCCTTCTTTTGTCTGCATGCACTGTTGTTACCCTACATAATACTGAACTAGGTGAGTCCCCTGTTTCTGATGCAGCTGAGAATTTCATAATTCTCTCTCCTTGCAAGGAAGTTTTATTAAAATGTGGCAAAAGAGATGGGAAAAAATGCTCCCTCTGCTCCCCAGTGCATTTCACAAAGCTGTGCTTCAAATGCATGTCCAAGAATGTGTTATGAGTATTGAGGCACATACTTTTTCTTATTTATGTTTACAATCCTCTCTTCCCTCTCCTCCCCTTTTAAGATATTCTCTACCTTGCTTTCTCTGCATGAAAAAACACTTTAAACAAGCAAGACGTGGGAACTTGATATAATAGAGGATGGAGCATGTAGTTTGCATTTGAGACTAGATGTTTTCACATATAGCAAATCACGTGTGGAAACTTTCAAAGAAAATCAAGTTTCTTTTGGGAATCAACATCTGTGAAAAATTATGTAACTGGGTAAAACTGCATCAGATTTTAAAAACAAATTTATCATCTTTAATTTTGTAGCCATTTCTGTCCCTTTCTACACTGAAACTTCATAATATCCCCTTATAATGCATTTGCTTGCCTTGCTTGCACAATGTCAATATAATGTCTGGTTCACTTATGCAACAGAGTTCTGCCTGTTATTTTCCTTCCAAAATAAACTCTGTGGCTAAAGTGAAATGAGGCAGTGGACATAAGACTGATTCTTCTGCTGCAGTGACACTGCTGTTATTGAGAGACATAGAAAACTGAGAACATTTTTCTGTAGGAATCTCTGAGTCTCTCAGAGATCAGATGTCATGTTCATTCTGCAGTTGAACATGCAAACATTTATATGGTTGCCAAATAGCTCCATGGGCTTATTGCATATAAACAGTTACCAAAATAAAGATGCTTTCCTGTTCTTGCTTACTCCCCTTTTCCTTCCACGTTTGCGGAAACACATACGTTGAGAAGTAAAAAAGTTATTTACGGATAATTTATTAACCTTAAATAGTAACTGCAAGTCACTGTTCTCATTAGTCAGTAATTAAAAATCTGTGTGTTTTAGAGTTATTCTGTTTACTAAATATGCAAAATAACGGTATTAACAAAATTACTTGTCCAGTTGGAAAACAGAGTCCTCTTCTGAAAGACAGAATCCCTAAGCTGCCTTTCAGTAGACTGCTGTGATTTTAATTTCAACATTAGTTTTATCTTTTATGTTAAGCAAGCTTGAATTCAATAGCAATTTCCATTTTACAGGTAGGCAATGCATGTTCAAGTGGAACTTGTTCTTGTTTACAGTAGAAGCCTGAATGCTGTTTTCCTAAATGTGGCACAAACAACTCCTTTCGCAGCTGCATGTGATTGGGCCCAGAAATGACACTTTAATTGTTACTAATTGATGCTTTTTCTTGGTAGTGCAAACAACTAGGGCAACTACTAAACGAGCAGGGCAGCGAAATTGTCTCTCGTGCCTTACAAGTGATTGCTTCAAGGCAGGGCTTGCAACATGCTGGCTGGCACAGCGTGAACAGCTGTGCTCTTGCCCAGGCCAAAGTGTGAGGCCAGTAACAAATGCAGGCAAGCCCCTACCAACGTAAGCCAGTAAGCAACCTGACTTGCAGCAGTATCGTGTAACCCAAAGTGCTCCTCGCTTTCCATGGGATCTACTGTGGGCTTGGCTTATGTGAAAATAGTGTCAGTTAATTCAGGTTTCCAAACAAATGTGTGTCCTCTGGGTTTGGGATCTTGGTTTTGAGTCCTGGGTATTGTGACCTTAATTTCACCTGTCCTAATTTGCATGATGGGTTCCCAGGTCTGCTCCTGGACAGACCTGCTTTCACCTCATAAAAACTCTCTTTACTTTGAGGTTTACTCCATTGCTGCGGTGTTTTCATTAGTACTTGTGTTCCAGCTCTCAGTGTGGGATACTTGGTCAGGGCATTTTATGTGGCAGATCATAAAATCAAAGCAGTGCCCCTACCTTAGTGAATACAGCACTGAATTTATTGACAGGTATCACTGGCCTTTTTCCTTTAGCAGTGGGTGGGTAAGATAGTACATCAGCCACTAGTAGGGATTTATTATAAAATATGTGGAAATTCAAAGCTGTACAGATTTGCAGCATGTATGTGGAAGGGTTGTTTCTCCAACTACACAAAGTCAGTCCAGCTGGAAGCAATGGGTAAAATTTTGCCCATGTGAAGTTCATACTTTTTCCTAAGTGCCTCATAAAAAAGGCAAACAGAGACATAGACAAGTGCCTTGCAGAACAGCTGTGTGACTCACAGCCAAACTCGATGCAGCGAGAACATGCCAATTGAATTGCTTCCGGCACAGCACTTGAACAAGCTTGCTTGCTCCTTTTGTCTTCTCGATGAGCTTTGCAACATAATGTGAGTGTTAATAATTGACTGCAGGCTTTATAATTAGGCATTATGAGGTAAATGTTTCTCCACCCAGAGAAAAGCTAAAAAAACATTATTATCAATATTGCACTTAAAGGCAAAAGGTTCTCTTTCTTCGTAAATTACATTTGTTGGTTTCTTACCACTTTCCATCTATAACCAGTGACTCAGATGATGAGCTAGTTCTGAAGGTTGTATGAATTTCTAGGAAGACACTGGATGCTCATCATAGTTGAAATTAACAAATAGGGCCAGATTTTTCAAAGCACTTCTTGACAATATAAACATACAGGTCAAGTAGCCAAATCCTTAGCACAGCTCAGCAAACAGTAGCGTTTACATCACTGCTGAAGTACTGGAGTTCTGCTTGTTTTCTTTCTCTATCATAATCTGCTTTAAGGTCACATTAAGAAATGAATGAGTATATGTCTAGTACTGGAGCACTGCAAACAGGCAATTCACCTGCATAACTGAAGGAGTGTCAACCCTGCAAGCAAAACACACATGATACAATCCCAACAGGTGACAAGTTTTATCCAGAGTCCTTTGCATTCAAAAAAGACTCCTCCTGACTTGGTGTGGGTTTGGATCAAAACTGGGAGATTATTCTGTATAGCAGCAAAGAGAAATTAAGTAAGTGGATAAGGACAGGGATCTTCTGAGAAAGGCTATCCAGCTGCAAAATATGAAGTTTTTGAAGCTGTACAAGGATCTATATAATTAAAATTAAATCATAATCCATGTAATTTAAAAATATATTGAAACTCTGGGGCTTTTTAAGTAGTATTATTTTAAAAATTGTTTTGAATGCTGGAAACTACAATGGTAGCTCTAGCTAAAAACAGCATTCTGGAAGGAGGGGGATAGACTTAGACCTTGAGCCAATACTTGTTATTGTCAGCATGAGCAGATTGTATTGTCAATAAACGTACAACCTGCATGTTAAAGGAAGGTCTGTATTGCTAGAACGTGTGATGCCATGCAATAAATTGTCATTAACTATCTATTTTAGTATTAATAGTGTACCAATAAGATAGGATAAAGAAAAGTGAGCCACTGCTATTGTAAGCTTGCATTGCTGCAGTGAAGGGCACAGAGTGAGTACCAGATCTCCTCTGGCCCTCATGCTGGTGTAAAATGCAGCCAGTTGATTTTTTTACAAAGAAGTGGAGCTTCAAAACTTTCAACCGTAAAAATTTTTCCCCAAGAAAATTGTGGATCTTGAGTAATACAAGACTTGTTTTGTCTGTACTGCCCTCCAAAAACATCAGAGTCCAGCAGGATGGGCAGGATGAGTGCCTGTTCCTCAGAGGATACTGACTGGCTGAAGAACGAGAAGCAGCACTGCAGAGAGGAGTGCAACAGCCAGCACAAGAGTGAGATCACATATCATCTACCCTGGTTTCTCTAGCAGCCCCCTTGGCCATGCCTCCTGTCGTGCCCTGTACTCAAATAGCTGTCAGGTGGGATGACCATGCAGAAGGGGAAACCTTTTCTGTGCTATCCTGGCCTTACCCTGCCTATTTGTTTGTTTCAGGTATGGAGCCGAAAAGAGCAGAAGCCCTCTTCAATGACAGTAAGTGAGGTTTTTTAAACATCAGAAATCTCTAGTTTTTAAAATTAGCACTAAGAGTCTCTGAGCACTTTTTCTGTCCCTTTAAAGCCTTTTCTTATCCTCCTGCCTAATGAATATGACCCTGTACTTCACACAGATAAATTGTATATGTTTAGAAAACCTGCTCAGTCCCAAGGAAGCCTATTTTATCAGTGTCTTATGGCATACTTAGGAAGACTGACTTGAAAATAGTGTTGATGAGGTAAACATCCCTTCTTGAAAAAGTCTACACTCACTGCAGAATTCCCATGTCAGGTTTTTTTGGTTTTTTGTTTGTTTAGGGTTTTTTGCAGTGAGATGTTCCTTCTGAAATATCAGCAATTCTGTGAGGAAAGAGCAAGTGCTGAGGGCTCTGTAGAAATTCCCAGTGCTGAGCAGAGCAGAGACACACAAGTTCTGCTGCCAGTGGCACACTTCTGCCTCCAGCAGTGCTAGTCTGGAAAGTGTCATCTTAAATGACACTGCCATCAAGGATCACAGGACGTAGCCAGTGAGGGCTGAGCACTGTAATGTTCAGGACACTTGCTTACCTACTAGCCTGATCCAGTTGCTGTTGGTAACAGTGAGAGTTTTTATGATGTGTCTGCTTAATTGTGTGTTTGGACAAGCAAAGACTAAGCCACTTTCTACAGGAAAACAAATACATTTCAGACGACTCCTAGGTATATGATATATGCAGCAAAATTGAGCGAGCGAGGAGGACTTCCAACAAATAAAGGAACTTAGTACTTTGGGCTAGCTGGCTGCTTTAATGTCAGCAACAACAGCTAACTGAAAGTTGAATTATAATGTGCTAAAGGAAGAAGAGTCCTTATGAGGAATTTGAGTGCCTTTTATATTTGAGCAGATTACAGTTAGAAGCAATCTCTAATATAACTTAATTCAAATATGTACAAGGAAGGAAGGACAATAAGGAAATGTAGAGAAGGAACATCAGCCTGTGATTATAATGAAACTGTTCTGGAATTTGGAATGGCTAACAGCAACAAATTGTTCCTCATGGAAATATATGGAAATGAGATTGGTCTTCTCAAGGTATTGCTGTAGGGATTAGTTTGTTTAGAGATGTTTTTAAGCTTTAAAGAAGGAAGTCAGCTTCTTTGGAGATCATCATGACTAGGCTTCTTGAACAAAGATTTGGGCAGGGCTCTACCCACACTTGCTGCAAGCGCACTGATGGCTAAAAAGGCTGATGTGAGACAGGCAAGTCCGGTTGCAAAAGGCACAGCAGAGTCTCCATAGGTGGTATTGGCGAGGCACGGTTCTTTCTGCATTGTCTTTTCTCCTCAAGACTGATTCTGCGTGTGTTCTCAAAGGAATCAGCAGCGTTTTGGATGGTGTGTCTCCATATCTCCCGACTGGAGGCCAAAGTGGACCATTGATGGTAGTCAATATGGCCAAGGCTGAGGTATTGTTTCAGGGAGTCCTTGTATCTCCTGTTCGGGGCTCCTCTCTTGCGGCAGACGGAGGAAAGTTCACCATAGAGCACCATCTTAGGGAGGCAGTGAGCCTCCATCCTGGAGATAAAATAGTCAAAAACCACCATCTTTGCTTACAAGTTGGGTTTTTTTTAAACTCTGATTAGGTTTGTTCAGTTCCTTACCAGCAGGCCGTCAACTAATGGAAGATTAAATTACATCACTTTTTGGGTCTGTTTAAGGTGCTGGTGTTCTGGGGCAGTGATAGAACTGTGAGTTTTTCCCCTGTGTTTTGAACATTGACTGCTCCGGTGGTTGATAGGACTGTGCAGTTTTAGGACAAGTAATTGAGGATTACAAATAGCTTTCAGAAGGGAAAAATGTTAGTGCAGAGTCTTATCAGTTATGGTATATTCTGGAGTTTGTCTTTCACACAAAACTTTTGGACAGGTAGATTTAGATTTCACTGACTTCCTTCTTTGTGGTTTTAAATCTCAGAATAGGGCAGACTCTATACAAAACTCCTGATTTTGTTGTGTGACTTTTCTTTTTTCTTTCAAATTTATGGACAGCTTTCAATCTGCTGTGGTATTCCTGCCACTTTTGACTATGAAGTACTGTTAACATAATGTTGTGCAGATCCTATCAGGAAAGGGGCAGTGTTTTGCTTCTGAGGACTTCAAGGGCCCTGGGGCTGGCAGATCTTCAGTGATGTACCACTGATTTCTGCTTTGGCCCTGTCCTGAGTCATTGGGAGACAAGCTGTGCAATGGTTTGGATTGTGTTGTCACTACGCAATAATTCTTAGCTCTGTCTCTTTTTCAATGAATTGTGATAGTCCTGTCTGTCAACTTTCCTAATGTCTAGCTGAAATTGGGACCTGGATGAAAACTAATGAGTCTTGGTCCAGGTAAGATGGATTTGATGCTGTTTGGATGGGAGAAGACTGCTGAAGCAGGCCTGTTCCTCGAGAAAGTTTCTAAAATTATGCAGGAGCTTCAGCTGCTCCTGAATATCTTGGATTTACTGGCTGAAATTATGAATATTTTAATTTCTCTCTGCATTTAGATGATAATACTTTTTTTGTGTCATGGATGTATACCATGCGGAAGGTACCCATGCCTTTGTTGTCTCTCACTGGAGTAGCGTGATACTCTGCTTGAAGTGTCTCTCCAGGTTTACTTGCAGACTGTAATGATCAGTTGCCTGGTTCCAGGTGACATCTTTCTGATGTAATATGCGTGCACACATGGTAAAAACCCATGGCTTGGATCATTCCCATTTTAGATTTTTCCTTTTTTATGTTTTATCTGAATGACAAATTACCTGGGACATTGAAGTTGTCAATCCCTGTATTTGGGAACTGTCTTGGGTGTGTGGTGAAGGTTTTGATTCCTGAATTGGGCTGCCCACACAGCTAAGCCTGAATGTTTGACCATTGTGGCTTTCCGTAATAGTCAGTTCAGGCTCCTAACAGAATGGGTTGTTCACGAAGAGTTCTGATTTGGGAGACTGGTGGAAAGTATGTTTTCTTGTTTATGTCCATACTGTCAGAGAACCTAGATAGTGTAATTTTACATATGTTTTCCACAGCCATTGGCAGGAATATTTGCTAAACAGAAGAATAGCTAATACACTCTTTCTCCTTTTTCACAGTCTGTGGGTTACGGCAGAATAGATCAGTCAAGTCAATGGCAAAATCATCATCGCTGCGAATAGTTGGTGGATTGTCTTCTGCAGAGACTGGGGACTGGCCATGGCAAGCTAGTTTGCAGTACAATAACATCCATCGCTGTGGTGCAACACTCATCAGCAATACATGGCTTGTATCTGCAGCTCACTGCTTCAGAGAGTAAGTTCCCATCTTAGAATCTGCAGCAGAATGTGCCCCTTGAGTGTCAAGTTGTGTGGCTTTCCAGATTTGCACTGCACCCCTGACTCTTTCCCGAGGGAACATTTTGGAGGAGAAAAGTCAGGATTAAGTAGATCGATCAGGTGAATGTTTCAATGAGAAATTAAAGACTGACCCTTTGGAGCAGAACTGGCAATTATATGGTTGGAAATCAATAGTCACTTGGCATATTGAGCAAAGAAGAGCAGAAAAGGCAATGTGACTGAAATGGAGGAGTATTTGTTTCCTGTTGCAATACACATTTCTTAAAGATACTCCTTTGTGTTACAATGAGGTTACTGCCACTAGAGGCTGCTACCAGCAGTTACTATCCAATATTCCTACCCCTCCATTCATCCATGGATCCCCAGCATTTCTTTGCTTCAAGTATGGCAATTGTGAAGCTGCAGGGCGTTGTAAGATGTGACAGCTGATTGAACAGACTAACCATGTGCAAAAACAGTAACGGAGATGAAGAGTTTTCTAGCAGAAGAGCATTTGGATTTGAGGATGCCCTGTGACCACACAATGGTTAGATCAGGGCCAAGGAGCAGGGGAGGAGTACAAGACCATGGTCAGGGAGTAAGGAAAGGATTACCCTCTTCTAGCAGGAAACCACAGTTCCATGGGAGACACTGTTATGGAAAGTGAGGGATGCCGTAAGAATCTAGTACGGAGCTGGCTTGAAAGAGCTTTATAATAAAGGTGCTCAAGTCCCAAACACATATATTTACAGCAAAATACTTAAGAGTACTCTTACTTTTTTCAGCATGACTCATCCTCAGAAGTGGACTGCTACTTTTGGAGCTCTTTTGAAGCCACCAAGCTTGAAGCGATCAGTCAAGACTATTATTATTCATGAAAAGTACCTCTACCCAGAACATGATTATGACATTGCACTTGTGCAGCTCTCTAAACAAGTTGAGTTTACGAGTAACATACACCGTGTCTGTCTGCCTGAGCCATCTCAGACTTTTCCCTACAATATTTATGCTGTCATTACAGGCTGGGGAGCACTTACCAATGACGGTGAGTCCTGCGTCTGCCAGATGACCTGCATGGTACATAAAGAGTGGCTCTGATCTGCTACTGAATTGATACCACTTCTGAAGCCATATGTTATATGGTAGCAAGCCTAATGCTTTTTTATAAGCAATAGGTTTGTTTAATCATAAGCTGCAGTTTCTTGTTCTAAAACTAGAGTGGACAGAGCTACAATCCACTGAAGCAGAAATCAGGAAGAAGCTTGTTCTGTTTCTCCAGCCTTTCCTTTTCATATCATAAATTCATAAGACAGGTAGTCCACCCATGCACGTGTTTATATAGCACCTAAAAAATATTTTCCCAGCAGTAGTCAGAAGCTACAGACAACTCTGTGGGCTTTCAGGTAAATGTGCCCACTGAGCTGTGACTTACACTCTTACCAGGCCACACTGAGAGTAGATTTAGCAATGGAATAAGGATGTCTTAATTTCATATCATCTGCCCAGATTTCTAGGTAATTTGTGTTCTGTGGTACTATATGGAACACATATGAAATACATGGCTTTACACTTAAGGCACTATGTACCATGCAATCATTACTTCTGTCTTAACGGTACAGTTCCCAAGTGAATCTATGATTCTATGTACATTTTCCTTAAGGCCCTACCCTAGGTCAACAAGAAAAACCTCTACATTAAACCAAGTCAAGCTGGTCCTCCATAAGAGAACATTAAACACTCTTCTTGTGTCTTAACTACTGCAAAGTAATTCTGTTGATAAATACCCAAACTGTATTTTCTCTTAGGTCCAACTCCAAATGCTCTTCAGGAAGCAACAGTGAAACTTATTGACTCTAACACTTGCAACAGAGAAGAAGTTTATGATGGGGACATAACACCCAGGATGTTGTGTGCAGGATACTTGGAAGGAGGAGTAGATGCTTGTCAGGTAATTATAGCTGAAAATCAGAAAGGAAAACTATTTCAATCCTGACTACAGTATCTAGTTGACTAAATCTTAATTGACTGAAATCAAATTAAATTCTGAACTGGAATTAAATTCTCACTGAAATGTCATATCATAATAGATTTGTTACACAGTTATCTTTGGTAACAGTCTTGGCTCAGTGCAAGGAAAACGGTCTCAAACAAAGATAACTATGAGGAAGCTAAGTGTAAGAGAATGGGGAGGAAACATGCATATGGTGCAGGTTTGCAAATTCTGCAAGGAAATGCTTACATTCACAGAAAAATATTTCTATAATGATAAATTTTAGAAATATAATTTCTATATATGTTATTTTCAAAGATTGTACTCTTAAGTGCTGGTTCAAAACAGACCCTTTCTGAATCCTAGTCCTACAGATTTTTGTCCAAAGAAAACTCCCTGCAGCATAAGTCTGGGATGCTCATTCCCCTGTTCCTGTCTGCCTCAGCACTGAAGAGACCTAAGCAGAAGGGTGCAACACTGTCTATTTCAGTAAATCATTTTGGTGGAAGCTGGGGAATTTGGTCTGTTGTGTGAGGATTTCCTTTCAGCCTGTAAAGTTTCCAGTTTAACTATTATTACTACATCATGCTATTAACAGTATCTGAATTCAACTTGTGAAAGTGGTAAACATCTTAGGGAGATATTATCTAACTAGAAGACCAAGTTCCTGATGAAACCTCCAAGCAAAAGGGAGCTCCAAGGTCTTTTTTGAAATGTTATTGCTCCATGTGACTAAAATAATTTGCTTTAAGAATAGTGGTTTCTGTTAAAAAGAAAAAAAAAGCTCCTGCTGGCTTAGATTGCCATCTATATTTGTATTTCCCTACTTTGTATGAGGAAGAAGACAAGGCAGGTGGGAAGCAGTGTTTCACAAAAACAGAAGAGAAGCTTTTTTGTGTTTGGGCTTTTTGTGTTTGTTTTTGTTTGTTTGTTTTGTTTTATTTTGTGGGGTTTTTTTACTGTAAAACTATGGAGACAGAGGTCAGGAGGTCCCCTGGCAAACAGAAAAATGCCACAGACTTCAAACTAAAGTTTCAGAAAGAGCCTGGATTCTGCACAAATGACAGCTCTTGAAATACTGCTTGCTTACTTCTCCTACTGGATAGGCCCTCCTGTTTATGAGGAGAATTGTATTTTCTCTCCTGATCAATTAAATATTTTTTCCCCCTCTTCTTTCTTTAGGGGGACTCTGGGGGACCACTGGTTACTCCAGACTCTAGGCTGATGTGGTACCTCGTGGGAATAGTGAGCTGGGGAGACGAATGTGCCAAACCAAATAAACCTGGAGTTTACACACGAGTGACTTATTTCCGTGACTGGATTACCTCAAAAACGGGCATCTAATTCGAAAGTAAAACATGGATTCAACTACACAGAATACGTGTAACTCATATTCGTCTGTAATTCTGAAAAGTTATTTTTTAAAGTATATATATTGCTATGTTTTGGTTGAAGCAACTTTAGCCTGCAGTAAGTACTATCTTTGCTGTCAGAGATCCTATCCCCTTCTGAATTCATGCTAAACATATGAGATTGTCTGCCTCATCTTTGAGCTGTGAAACTTTCTCACTTACCACAAATTATGAACTGATGTAATTAAACAAACATTTAAGCACTACCAATTTACCTGCTTTATAAATGCAAACATTTTCCAGGGAAAAAAAAAAAAAGAAATTTTTCTTCAGCCATGGCCAAGGTCTGCAGCTGAACCTTCTTCCTCCAGTGAAGCAAATGCTGTCACAGCTGTGTTTCTAGCAAAGTGAACCCTTAATTATTATTCTTATTGGAGACTATCCATCTACACAGACTCCAGCTGAGACCCTGGATGCTCACCTTTGTGTTACAGGAAAAATAAATATTCACCACAAATAAACTGGAAACTACCTTTTTTGTTCAAGAAATAGCATGCTTTTCCAAAGGCGTGCCAGCCAGTGGAAACCATATCACTTCAAAGAAAACAATGCTACTGTCTTACTTCACTGATGGATTCATCTCTGCCATGAATGAATATGATCCTCAATATGAATATGTCTTACGGGGATGAAAAGCAATTTCGTATTAAAGGACAGTCCCAATACGAACTTCAGAGTAAATGCAATTCTTATACACCAATTAAGCACTTTTCCTACCTCTGTGCATGACCTGTCACTGATTGCTGGTGGAAGGAGTTCCTCTAAAGACCAGGCTATGAGGATCCAAAATGTCACTCCAGTACTGTCACCTGCAGTCCTTGCATGGCCACTGGACTGCTTAGGCTGTGAACGCAGGACTCACAACAGTCTGTATGAGACATGAATGAAACTGCAAGTCCCATAGCTGCACCTACTACAGCTGAAAATTTTGCTGAAGGATCCTGCCTCCTCCACTGCTCAGGACTGGATTTCTCCTCAGCCTTCCTACTGTGCAAGCTCTCCAAGAATCAGCATCCTTGGGAATGAGATGTCTGGCATTTCTTGAAAACTCACACTCTGAATTACAAGTCTACATATGGATGGAAAAGCCTATGTTTAAGTCTTGGCAGTGGAGTCTTATTATTTGGCTTCTTCCAGTCTTAATGTATATCTTTTGAATATTGGTAAAAGACAAGATGCCTTATCTTAGAAAGAAATCTAATGAAGGTTTTAGATTAGTTTTCATTTTGAAATAGTAGTACCTTTATTCTGATTTTCCAAGTAATTGTAAAACAATAAGGATCTTGGGATAGTTAGCAGGATAGTTAGATGCAGCAGATCTGTTTCCTTAATTTATTGATGAAGTTTTTAATTAATGCACTTTTGAGTTGCTGCTATTTTTCAACTAAGAATTTACTCTAGACCGGGTTCAATTACAAAATAGAAACTTTATGGAGTTTTGAATTAGGTCACCTGAAAACACTTCTTCCAGTGTTCAAGTCCCCCTTTTTTGAAAGTATCCTTTGGAAAGAAAATTACATCTAGTTTTTTGTGCCTCTTATTGCTTAGAAGGTGAAAATCATGACAAGTGCCCTTCCTTACAATCAACTGATGAATTGTGATAGTAAGTATACAGTAATTCCCTTTCATAGAAAGCTGAGGCTTTGTTTTGCACTTAAATCTATCTTTTTGCGTAGCAAATGGAGGGGCAACAATAAGGAGGTGAGGCCCAAGAAACTGGTTCCTACCTCACACTGCAAGTGACGTGTATATGCAATACCTTTAAAGTGAGAAAGGCAGCCTTTATTTCAGATTTTCTTGTGAGAGGCGAAACAGCCAAGAGGTGTGTGGGAGAATGCCTACCTTACTCAGGGAGTCCTGAGCCAGCCAGATGCACTTTTCATAAACTTTTTAGCAAACTGTCTGGCCTAGGTTTGTCTTATACTCTGTGTCAGTGTTTTATTTATGATAACTGTTTGTCTTCTGCCCTGCAATAAAACAAAGATAATACTGTGTGATTAAAGAAAAAAAATTTAAAAAACCTTTTATTATTGTTGATGTTTAGATTTAGCAAGGATTTAGACAATATAAAGGCAATATGTTTCATAATATTAAATGTATTTAAAAACAAGTGATTCTTCTCTGTCCTTTTGGTTTTGCTTAATAATAACCAAGCTAAAATTTGAATATGACAAAACATAGACTAATCTTCCTTATTTTATATAAAACTATTCTAAAACTGCAGCTTTCTCTTCATTTCCTATCCTAGGAATTATTTTGTTTTTAACAGTGGCTGGAGCTTTATGGATATTTCAGCAAAGATAAGGTGGGACATTGCTTTTCTAAAATACTCAAAGGTGAATTTCAGTTAAGATAGCACTATGCAAATTCGAGAATGGATCTGAAGCTCCATTCAAGAATTCAACACCTTGCTTCTACCCTTGGGAAAAAACCTTACCTTTGTGATATTGCTTTCCTGGAAACTGGTTGTGGGGGAGCTCTATATGCATCTGGTACCAACTCTCCTGAGATTTCCCAGGTAGATTTAAAGCATCAAAAAAGGTGTTCCAAACTTCTGGTTATTCAAATTGAGTTGTTTGAGGCTTGCTCAGTGCTAATTTTCAGCTTGGAACAGAGAGAAAAAAGAGGCTGATTGCACAAGGCCTAATCACGTGAGCGGGTCTGGTTGAGTGACATCAATCTGTCATCAGGATGCCTTATGTAAGTAAAGCTTGTAGAAACTTCAATTCTGTGCCTGTTGTTCCTGTTAACAAATTAGAAGAGTTGAGAGCCAAAAGTAATTATTTAACCCAATCAATGTTTATCTGGCAACTTTGAGCCTGTGTTAGAGATGCACGGACATGGAAGAGCTTGCTCTTGCTTTTGGAAATGCATTCAAGCACATCTCAATGTGAAATCAGCTTATATAATTGATGCCTTTGTATATCTGGATTTATCAACATTATTAACATGGTTTCTAGGAAGGTATCACTTGTTAGAGCATCTTTAAGTGGCAAGATCCTTTGGCCCACCCCACTGGGAAGCTGGAGTTCTTTTAAATACACCATCAAAACATTCCTACACCACATGTCGTGCCAAAAAGAGAAGATAAAGCCTTGCCAGTCAGCACCTCGCTCCTTCAAGAGCTGATGGCAAGCCATAGCCTATGTCAGGATGTTTGGAAACCCATTGAAGGATGTTGATGTAGATTCACGGTAATTTCTGAACCAGCCTGTCTGCTAAATTGAATTGTGTTTGCCTCAGTATTTTCAAATAACACATTTTTCAGGGAAAAGTTACAAGAATTTTGTCTCTTAATTTGCTTTTTAACTATACCCATCAGGGAAACAAATGTACCCCACTTTAGAGTCCACATTAAGAAAGTGAAATCACTCCTGGAAGTCAGGAAATTTAAAGACTGAAAAAAGAAATGAAAGTGGCTTGAATTGTCCCATCAGACGGAAAGGAGATTTACAGCTATTTCAGCTTCAGCTGCTCTTGCAAATGCTAGCTCTAAAGAGATATCCAATACCTGCGTGGAGAATGACTCTCCAGTGGTGCACATAAACTGAAGTTACAGATACCTGGGATATGAGTAGGCTTGAGTCTGGAGGCGGTGCTGTTCTCCTGGCCGTAAAAACACATGCTGAGCATTGCTTCAGCAAGGCAGTAAACTGACAGCTCTGCTTCCTGCCTTTCGCCAGTCTCAGAAGCTATAGCTGACTTTGACATGATACAAATACAGACTTGGGAGTCCCTTTAAAATTAATTTATTTTGTGAGATTTACTAACATTTTAATGAGATATATATATATTTTTTAAAAAGAAAGCTAACCGGAAAAAGAAAAGTCAAATGGTTCCAAGATGTTTCAAATTTTGCATTCCTGGAAAATTAGGGAAAAACCTGTATGTTTTTTGATTTGGTACCATCAACCTAGAGGGTTCCTGAGTACACCCACTAATTGATGCATTTGGGAACCAGTTTCTTTGGCTTGGGTAAACAGAATATGTCCATTTTTATCTGGAAATTTATCTTAGAATGCCCATATTCATGGTTGCGCTGATGGTCAGTCTTGGCTTTGTTACTGTTAAAGAGTTAGGCAAGAATTAACTGGATGTTGCTGTTTCTCCACTTAGGCAAAAGGCTCGTCAGTATCTGCTGTGACTGTGCAAAATCTGTTTCATGTGAGATGACTATATGGAAATGGATTGTTATCTTAAAAAATATAATGACCTTGACAGAAAGATGGCAGGTAGCAAATTTCTTTCATTATTATATTTCAGAACACATTTGATGAGTAAGTTCATGAAAATAAGAATGGTTAGTTTAAAAGAAAAAAAATCCCACAAAAAAATTAAAGGCAAAAATCACTGACAGGACTAAAAATTAGCCAAGCAACAAAAAAACCTCAAGCTGCCCTTTTTTTGCTATCTTTAACTCCCTGTTCATTTCCCCCTGTACCCCACGGGCACAGGGATTCCTGTTAATTCTGTGCATTAGATACACGCACTCTTTGAAATTACCATATCGAAAAAATGGAAATAATTATCGTATTTTCTGATTTTTTTTTAATGTATTACGTGAAAAAGCTGCAAAGCAAATACCAGCCTTAGTACCAATTCCTTTACTGGTTAAGGACTGCATGCGACACCGTCTATCCCGTCTCTTAGTCCGGCATTTCAGAGTTCTAGTGGCCTCTAGTGGTTCTTTGAAATTTGCCCACAACTTCTCCAACTCTTACTGCTTGTCAAAAGAGCAATGCGGCAGACAAGTACTCTCACTCTGATCCTGCCAAAGCATAGCCCAGGTGTCCGAATGAGCACAGTGTTGTCCAGCTGCTCTTAGTCTCTGATACTGATTCAGTACAAAGGCTGTGTGCGTTGTTCGACTGAGGTGCAGATCTTGAAGGTTGCTTGAACTCTATTAATAGAGAGAGATAAATGCCAAAATAATGCACTGGATGCTCACAAAGAGGACAAAACTTCGCTCTTCTTGGTCTTAGAAGTTCTGCAAACTCCTAGATACACGTAAAGAAAAAAGATAAAGACCTCGCTTGCCTTTTTTTTCCCCTCTTGCATACTGTAGGATGCAGTAGTTGGTTGTTTGGCCTTTTTTTTTTTTTTTGCCTCCAAGTTATAAATGTTAAAATACAAGGTGACTGTTCTGTATACACGGCATGAAAGGACAATGTTCAGTGCAAGAATCCCTCCCATTCTAGATAAGATGTGCTAATGGTATCAAGACCGATTTAAACTCCGCTCTCCTACCCCCATGATGAGGGGCAACAAAGGGGAAGTCAGGGTTCCAGGTGAAGGGAGGTTAAACGGCAAAATGGGGAGGAGGGCAGTGCTGGGATCTTAATCAGAGTTTGGGAGAGAAAATATTTACAGGAGATGACGCTGGGTTTACAGGAGTGGCGTTGAGGAGGTGGTGGCTGCAGTGCAGTGACTGTGGCAGCTTCCTGGTTAATCGCCACCAAAAAACAAGAGAAAATGTTTCCACAAGCCTATATACCATACAGCCATGGGACGAACTTTGGTTTTGACCACTCTTTGCTAGGTCCTTCCTGTGGCCTTGGATACTCCCTAGCATTTCCTAGCTTGGCTCCCCTGCAGGACTCAGAGGCAGGTACCTCAGGAGCAGGGCCCAGGAGCGCTCCTCGTGGTCTAAAGCGGTCATGCTTGAACCTAAAGGGGATTTATTTATTTGTTTGCTTAATCTATTTATTTTAGCAACACGGTGTGCTACTCCTTGGGCAGAAAATAGCGCCCCTTTTAACAGCTCCGCCGTGCCCTCCAGTGGGCCCCCTGCCCCACAGCTCAGGGCCGCCATGTCGCGCCGAGCCCGCCTCCTCATGGCGGGCGGGGCGGAGCGGCCCAGCCCAGCCCAGCCCAGCCCAGCGCGGCCTGGCCCGGCCCGGCCCGGCCCGGCCCCTCATGTCGGCGCAGGCGGGGAAGAGCCGCGGCTCCGGCGTTGCTGCTTCCCACCCCCTTCCTGCCTCTTCCCCCGCCGCCGCCGGTCGCACTCGGGCCTGGGTCGCCACGCCAGGCTAGGCCTCCGCGGGGTAAGGGCGGTGGCGCCGGGCGGTCCGGGCGGGCGGGCGGGTGTCGGTGCCCAGCGCCGCGGCAGCGCCCCGAGAGCCGCGGCGTGGAGTGCGGGGCTGCGGCCGCCGGGCTCTGCCGGCACCCGCGGCGCTCTGTCCGCATTCCCCGCGGGAGGTCCGGGCTGTCGGAGCGCCCCCGGTAGCCCGGCTGGGCAGTTGCTGCGGGTCTGAGCGTTCTGTCTCTCTCTCTCCACCGACTGAACAGGGAGCCTGCATCGCCCGGGACCGGCCGCTGGAAACCCTGGGGAGGTGGGATGAGTCCGGGCCTCCCTGCCGTCCCAGCGTGCTGAGCAGCGAGAAGTTGCCACTTATACAGCCTGCACTAATCGGAGGTAAGGAACGCTGGGGAAACAAGACCGCTGGAGCTCCCGTGCCCTCGCTGCTCTTCAGAGCATCTCAGCCCGTCTCATTTTGTCCCTGCGTTATGTCGCACAAGCAGTTGAGGTTTTTGAAAATAAAGGACATGACTTGCACAGTTAAATACAAGCCTGGCATTAAAAGATAGCGTTGGCTTTTGAAAGGGACTAGACAAATGTATAAATGTTGAGCCTTTTTAAAGAACTGGGATATCATGTTAGAATGCATTTGTTTGAGACCGATTCAATGCTGGTTGAACTAAAATGAGAATTACTACTTGGATGCGGGAATACCTTAACGAAAGTTTGTCCTAGAGTCACTTGACAATAGTATCATTAAGTCCTCCTTGTGGAAGGACGTGTTTTGCTGTACCGATGGTTATACTGGCAGCATCTCAGTGCTGTAAGTGGGAATGCAGGGGGAGAATAGGGAATTAAAAAATACATGGGAAGAGCCACTGTCAGACGAGTCTGTGTGATACAGGTGGTGAAAGTTCTCTTGTCGGTTGATTGCACGGACTAATTGTTTACAAAAGACTATTTGGGAGGGCACATGCATTGACATGGCTGTCAGCAACCACAGCGGAGGAAGCTGAGTCTTTTTATCCAAGTTTTATCCACTTTCCCCAACCTTGTGCTGCACTCCTTTTATGTGGGGTAGTCCTAGAATGTCAATGCTGTTTGTGGAGGGGGATTATGGAGGGCTGGAACAGCTCTGGGATTGTTGCTCTGGTCTGTTATGAGATGATGCCAGCTTTCTTGAGTGGAGCTTCCAGTATTGTGTCCCAGGCAGTGCCTGAAACCAAGGCTTCTGCTGAAGTCTGTGACTGTAAGATGTGGTATGTTGGGCTCTGGCTTGAGATCTGGGTCCTAGGATGGTCTCTCTTCAGCCCTTGTTGTGTAAGGGCACCGGAGCTGCATGAATGTAGGTTGGGATGGAGGTGGCTCATGTTGACTGTCTTGTGTGCTATCTTATGTGTAGGCGTTAGTATCCACACTATGGAAGAGCTTTACTGATGAAATTTGTGGCCTGTGTCCAGTGTAACTCTTGCTGTGCTACTTCAGCGTTTTCTAAAAGTCAAAAGGACAGAATAGAATATTGTAGTCTCCAAGTTGTGACAAGCTACAGGTGCTATGCGTCAGGAATGTTAAAATGTTTGCCAAAGCCACCTGAACAGTAAATAGGAGTTATGCTTTGAAAGCTTTTTTAGGGTATATCTGTGCTCTCGAAGGAAAAAACTCCTTAATATATCTGGGCCTTTACTTTTCAGTCTCTTAGGAAATAGGGTTGTCAGCTATGTCTGGTTTCCAAGGCAGTTTGTAGGGAGTTGAAATAAGTTCTGTGACCTGGAATACAGTTGTCTGAAGGTACACATGGTGTCTATTTTGCTCATCCCATATTTGATGGCAGTCACCTGCCAGGTTCAGGAAGCACCAATTCTCAGCCTGCGTAATTAAGAAACAAGCTGCCCAAAGGCAGTTTATTCCTAATCCTCATTCTTCATGATCACCAATTTAACATTGAAGGAGTCCTTGCTAATGACTGAAGGCCTCAATAGCACAAATGATGTTTTTTCTTGAAAGTCTATCGAATTG
Organism: Grallaria varia; assembly: GCA_013396735.1. Classification (NCBI taxonomy): domain Eukaryota; kingdom Metazoa; phylum Chordata; class Aves; order Passeriformes; family Formicariidae; genus Grallaria; species Grallaria varia. The sequence goes on from VWZG01000564.1 coordinate 173,787, forward strand.
TTTAACTGTGTGTCTTGTTGCATTAATTCAGATCTTTGGGTGTTGATTTCTTCAATTTGCTAAAACAGTTACTTGTTTCCTAAGTATTTTCAATTAATGAAGAAATAATGGAATATAAATGCCTATTTCTTGTCATTTGAGGATCTCTTATCTTCAGAAGAACCCCTGGATCAGGCAGATACACATTGATCAGCTTGGAGCTGGTAACAGAAAATGAAGTTGCACTTTCAGTAAATCTGACTGTGGCAGATAAAAGAAATAAGTCTTAAATTTCCTCAGTGGTAGGAAATACGTTTGTATTTTGAAAGCATTTATTGAGGATTTAGGGTTCTTGTCTTCTGGCTCCTGTGCGTTTTCATTACCTAGGCGCTGTGGAGTCCGGCAGGCTTTGAATGTGATTCCTATGTAACATCACTTCTGTGTTTTTCAGTTCTTTCAATGAAGAACCGAGTGGGGTGTGTAGGGGGTGCCAACGGTGAAATTGCATCCAATGTAACCAGTTTATTTCTTTTTGTAACCCTTCTAGTGTAAACAAATCACATTGCATCATGGCAGCCGACTCTATGGAAATTGATGATGCTTTGTATAGGTAAGAATATCTGATGTTTAAGCATTGCTCCAGTCTTTTCAGGAACACTTATGTTTGCATGCAGTAACATCAAAGACAAGGCTAGAAAACAGTCTGCTGTCAGCTAGTTAAAGGTGTGGGTACTTGTGCTGCTGTGTCCTGCCTTTTCTAAGGCAAAAACTGCAAAGTGTTCAGCCAGTGAAACAGAACCCACTTCTTTCTAAGTAAGTGGTGGGATCTGGTTGAATTGAAGATGCAATCCATCTCTTAAAATTGTTCCATTTTCATCTCATAACAGGTATTTTCTGACCATTAATTAGTATTTGACCAGTAAAAAGCATAGGTAAATACAGTGGAGTTGTACAGAGTTCCAGTAGTACCAATTATATGTACTTTTTTGAAAACAGGAGTAATACTTCTCCTATTTACAATATGGGTTTCTTTCTGCCTATAGCTTGATTCTGGTTTGACGAAGTAGATATTCCTCTCTTGTTCATCTTCTTTCACTACCTTCTTTTCACCTTTTCTATGTTATGTAGTTTATCACCTTTATAATTTCGTTCCTCAGTCTTTGCCATGCTTCTCAGTCCTCATAAACATCAGGACTACCTTTGTTATCCTTCAGCTTCAGATTGTTGGATTTTGAGGGGTTTTTTGTAGATTAAAAAAATATTTGTTATTAGTATTATTTTAATTTGTTAGCTGGGAGTGTCTTGAGATCACTTGGCATGGCAAGAGCTCAGAGAACCTGTACTGGAACAAATGGTATCTCTGGAAGTGTGGTGGGGTGAAAAACTTACTTGTATATTAAAAAATAACCTTAAAAAAACCAACTTGTATGCTGAACAAATGAGGCTTCTCTTCAATTCAGCACAATGCTTCTGGTGTCATATGTTTGACTTCACTAGTCTCATGAAAGTCATACTTTTCCTTGGTGAAAAAGGTGGTATTTTTAATTGTATAGTTGGGAGTCTTTCAGAGTTCAGGACCTGGCTGCAAATGTTCTCTGGTTTGAAGATTTCTGATAAGGAAAAAATTCTTTTGCTTGCTTGTGTCTTCAGTAGTTAATTCCAAAAGCCTATCATCCTGAAGAAGTTCTGCGCTGATTTAAAATGAAAAGTTATTTGTATTCTCTAAAACCTGTCATTGACAAGCTCTGTATTAAATGCATTTCATTATATGGATTGTGAGTGCAAATATTACATTTGATCTACATTTATTTCCTGAGGCACTGTAGAGTTCAGATAGACAGGTTTTATCCTCAGTTGTGTGTTGGGTGGAGGGCTGGTAAAGAGAAGTGTGCATATGTCACTAATGACACACACCTGCAGAACTTGCTATTGCAGATTAGAGGCTTATTGAGATAAGTTCAAGTGTTTTCAGTTATTCTCTTTTTTAAAATGACTGGGAATTCTTGACTTGCTTTAATATGCTCTTGACTTTGTTTGTATCTTGTTTTGATCTGAATTTATCTTTGCTGTAGTCGTCAGAGGTATGTTCTTGGTGACACAGCAATGCAGAAGATGGCTCAGTCCCACGTATTCCTGAGTGGGATAGGTGGTCTTGGTGTGGAGATTGGTAAGTTAGATAGCATTTATTTAAGGAGACACCAAGTGTATATAAACATGCTATCCCACAATACTTGTAAACCTTTTTTTTAAATATAATAAGCATATCTAAAGTATCTGAGTGAATTTATATGTGCATGATGCGTATGACTACCGTAGCAGATGCAGGCAAGACCCTGGACTTAAGTTATCATTTTAACTAGTACGACATTTCAAATTTTACTTTAAAATGTGCTTCCATGGGTCAGATTGCTTTACCCAAAATCTTGTGTCTTGGCTGAAGGTTATGGTGGATAATTCAAGTTACTCCTTTAGGCATCAGTATCAATGATTATAATACAGGAGCAGCTGTAGCCTAGATTATCCCTGTGTAGGAAATGGGAGGGTGGGAGGTAGGAGAACAGTACAATTTGATGAAAAATACTGCCCTGGTGCAAGAAACTTCTTAACAATTTCCCTTACTCTTTATGAGCAGGACTTATCTTGGCTGGCTCCTACCTGAGGTATTACCCCTTCAGTTGGCTGTAATGGTTCTCTGCACCAGATGCCAGAACAGTCATGGGATTTTGCAGTTTATTGTCATTAGTATCTCTGTAATCACAATTGTGGGATGAACAGCTGACAAATGACAAATGGAGAGAGCCTTTTTAAACTTGCTCATGTTATTTTGCTTTCAGTGGTGCTGTAGAATGCTTGAGCCAAATGTAAAAGAGAAAAAAACCCTTAAGCTATGAAGTTCTTAACTATTACTTACTGTTATTTTCCACCTACATAACTATCTAATTACAGATTTGCAAGGAACTTGCAACAGTCCCTCATTCTGTTTTTGTTTTGTTTCAGCCAAAAATATCATTCTGGCTGGGGTAAAGGTACGTAAAAGAGTTCTGTTGTTAGGTATTCTTGGGTAAGCATGAGAAAAAGGCACGACACTACTAGCTAGTCAACCTTGAGTTTCTGAATCCGTTTTTCAGTAGAAAGATTGTGAAACGTTTGTGATCTTGAGAGTGAAAACTTCCAGTAATCTGGATGTCCTAGTGATATGGTCAGAATCTGTCATTAATGTCCTCTGTACTCTGAATTAGCTCATAGAATATTTTAGTCAGCTGCTGATCAGATATTGAATCCTTTTGTACAAAGCGGCTTCTCCTAAATAATGTGGCATAAACTCAAAAGCAAACCTATTCAAAACACATTATCCTATTTTGTCATCCATCAGAATCCTTTTGTATAGATGTTAGAATGGTTGAGTGTTTTTATCTAACAACTGCTTTTGTGCTGCTGGGATTAATTTTATTAGAGAAGCCTCTTAAAACTGTTTCTTCCAATAGAGAAAAAGCTTATGAGTCCATTAATTTACAGATCACAATTGCTTCTGTATCACAGTCTGCCAAAAATCATCCTTGATACTTAAATGCTGTCATCACTGCAAACAGTGAGAAAAATGCTTAATGAAGTGCATATTGGAGACATGTTTCTGTCTCTCAAAACAGTAAGAGTTTTCTTGGGAAAGAGGTTGGAAGAGCTTGTTCTTATTTATGCTACAACTAAATCTTCTGCAGTGCTGGTCCTCCAGCATTTTATATGGGGCTTAATCCATCCTTTTGGGTGCTCTGACAATGTATGCTTCTTCTAGTAAATGCTTTTTCCTGAACTTTCTTAGGCTCTTACAGTTCATGACACCAAGCACTGCACAAAATGGGATTTGGGGATCAACTTCTTCATCCATGAAGATGATGTTACTAGTCAAAGGAACAGGTTGGTGAAGTCTTTGGAGTGAGGGAGGACTGAACTTGACTAGGGGTAACAGTTTCATCAGTGTCGAAAGTAACATTTCCTTGTCCGAGAGCTGCTAACACAGATCAAATAACTGTTAAAGCCTTTGTCTGAGGTTGCTGACTCTGAGTACAGTGCCCACGTAGATATTAGAGGAAGGCTAGGTTGGGACTGGGGTTCTGAACTTCTTGCTATTGTGATCTTGTAATGTAATGTGGGGGCCAGAGTACATTTCTTCCTTAGGCTTTCTCAGCCATCCATACAAGACTAGACAACAGTCACGACACCAGACCTTCAGTGAGTCCTGTTGAATATTGGACAGAGCTGTTTTCCTCAGACCTGCTTGGAATTTAAGTGTGAATAGAAGAGCTGATGACTGTTGCCAGGGGATTTCATGAGGGACTCTTACAGGGCATGTATGGTATGAAATTCTGTATTGGAAACAGAATTTTGTAGATACATAAAAAAATTGAAAGTTACCACTCTTTCAGGGCTGAGGCCACACTTCATCATATTACAGAACTCAATCCATATGTCCATGTAGCAGCATCAACTGTGCCACTAGATGAAACGACAGATCTGTCTTTTCTGAAGCAGTACCAGGTATGTCACTGTGAAAGCAGTGTATGTGTCTTTTGCTCAGAGAAAACAACTTGTGGTTTTTTAATCAAAATAAATAAAATGAGAAACTTTAAAGTACATTTTGAGGTGATTATAAAGAAAGAAGTCTTGTATTTAGGTTAATGAAAGTGTTGTGCTTGTTTTCTCCAAGGCTGAAACAGTGGGTTTCTGTTTCTAGCACTTTCTTATGACACTTATTATGGAATTTACTATGACAAGTGAAATTGCTATACAATTTTTTGTTTGAAGGTGAAACTGTGACCTTCTTTTGCAGCTGCAATAGTATAGATGCTTTACATATATTCTGTGTGGTATGTTCCAGGCAGTAAAAACTCAGGCTGCATAGTTAGAAAGATCATTTATATAGGTATCTAATGAAAAGTAAGTGCTGCTGTGGTGGAGTGAGGATGTTTGCAGTTTCTCAGTCCTGTGGACAGGAGAACAGTGGGGAACCTTTGCTGTGTGGCTGGCACTTGTGCACAAGCACAGCAAGTTTCTGAATGTCCCAGCTGCAATAAGCCATGTATAACTGGAACCCAGTCCTATCTTAAATGTTAAAAGAATGCTTGTAGAAATCATATGTCTGCAATTCTGTGAGCACCAGTACAGTACTTGAAGCATATGCAGACTTCCTGGTGTACACTGATGAGTATCATTTGTGTCTGTTTTGCGAGCCTTTATCTTATAATTGAAAATCTACATTTTTGCTGATATTATCCATAAGTGTTTTGATAAATATTCTAATTAGATTTTCACAGCTGTAGTAAAAAAAAAAGAAATTAAAAAGAAATAGAATTTGCAGTTCCTGTTCTTACTCATTTTGTTTTCAGAACTTGTGGAGCAGTAACCAACCTGTTCTAATGAGAACCTCCTCAGGACTGCTGTCTCTGCTATTTGTGGGGGATAGGAGTCAGGACACCTGAGTAACTCTTAGTACTGTTTTTTCCATATCCTGAAGGTATTGATTGCTTTCAGTGTCTTAGAAGTATTGCTGTTCTTTTTCACAGTGTGTCATACTGACTGAAGTAAGTCTGTCGCTGCAGAAGAAGATTAATGACTTCTGTCATGCTCAGCAGCCACCTATTAAGGTAATAGAAAAAATGAAACACATGAATAATCTGTACAGTGAGCATTCTGGACCTTCAGCATGTTCTTTCCAAAAATGGAGAAGGCTGGTTATGAGGTATATAGTTCTATGCAGATGGCATGTTGATGGGGCAGTAGGAGTTTTGGGAATCCAGTGCTGCCACTCTGTATGTGTGTCTGGTATTACCTGGATGCCAGCACAGATAACCATAGCTTGCTTGTTTAAAAAATGTTAAACAAATAGCTTTCACTGTTAACTCATAATTGTTCTGAAAGAGTATGCTGAGACTGAAAACCATGCTGAGGCTGAATGTTAACAGTAGTAGAAATGGCAATATTTCACTGCATAATGGTGTGATTTCTGTTTTTTGTGTATCGGTTCAGAAATGCTCATGCACGTTCAAAGTCTTGTGAATGCGGTGTTATAAACCTTCAACAAGGTTTAGTGTGAGGCATCATTCCTTTGTCTTGTGCTGTTCTAGGAATACTCATGATGTTTACTTTCTCTTGTAGTTTATCAGTGCAGATGTATATGGAGTATGTTCACGTTTGTTTTGTGACTTTGGTGATGAATTTGAAGTGCTGGATACAACAGGAGAAGAGCCAAAGGAGATCTTCATTTCAAATATAACACAAGTAAGGAATGAAAGTTGTTGTGCTGCTTTACTTTTTTTTATAATGACTTGCTATTGGCTATTTTAAAAAGCAATTTAAAATTGGCAGCATATTAGAAGCAAACAAAGTTATTTTGTTCTTGTGTCTCAATCAAAACCAACCATGCTAACATTGTAGAGTATACTGATGCCTCCTGGTTGTTACTTACTGTGTAACATCGTAATTTTATTTCTTTTTAATTGTAGAGAGAGAAAGACATGAGATGTAGAGAGAAGAGGACGTAATTTAGGTGTGGGATTAGGATAAATTTTCCAAGTCCTGAAATAGGCATGAAAATAGCTCTTTTTATAAGAAACTGCAACATGTATAGAGAAGGACTACTAGAATAATCAAGGGGATTGAGAGTTTGTTTTAAAAAGAAATTTAAGGGTTTGTTCTAACCTACTAAAGCAGAGGCAGTGAGAAGAAGATAATATGCTAATGCTTCCAGTGTAGCATGTTAGGATGTCCGTTTGATCTTGTATTTTTGTTTTATAAATGGAAATTACTTTAGGTCCTTTTTTCAACTCTGGAAGTACAGTCACCTGACTCATCTGGCACCAAATCTTTTGTCCTATCTCCAGTCTAGATGTAATATTAATGAAACCAGAAGGGGTTGTATAGCAAGTTGGTTGGTTTTGGTCTGGATTAAAGCTCATGATATGATGGTTTGGGTAGGCTTTTCTTTGGTACCTTTAAAAGGGAATGGATGACTTGATTGTTCTCATTAGTTACATAAAGAGTACACACTTGAGTTTCATGGTTTGTGCTGATTACCTGCCAAGTCAAGGAATGAATGTATATTTGCTTATATATCCTGTGGCTCATAATCTGATATTTGAGTTTACTTGTACCTTGCTTTCACTCTGAAGTGTAAAACTGATGCGAATTAAAGCTCAATACCATTAAGTGGCTTTTTTTCTGTAGACAGGGCAAGTACTCTGTCCCTAAATCAGAGATGAATTTTCCTTCTGTTGGCTCATTTGCCATTGTTCATTGCCCCATAGAATGTGGTCCATTCCAGAGAATGCTCCTTAACTGAAATCTTTCTAATTTTGGGAACTCAGGAAGGGATGGCAGGAGATTTTACAGGCTAGGCTCGCTTGCAAATCCAGAGTTACAGCGTGAGCTGCACCACAAGGTTTTGATGAGCTATCTTCAAACTGCGGTGAGGTCTCTGTGCATGAGAGGTTGGCATGACATCCTGTAACAGAACGAGATGTTGTCCAAGATTCCTCTAAGTGTAAGCTTGTTTGTGATCTGCTGAGGCTGTCTCCTGTATGCTGATATCCAGCTTTGTAAGCTTTCCAACCTTCAAGAATGAGTTTGAGGTGTCCTTTTTAAGGAGATCTGACAGAAAGGAAGTGTGGATAATAAGGACCATCCAAAAGACTTTATTTCTTAATGCCTGTGAAAATTTCTTCATGTATATAATCTATTTTTTGTTTGGAAAAAAGAGATAAATTTGCTACTATTTTAAAACTGGACAATGAATTTGATTGGTAAGAAATAACAAATACAGTTTGCAAACATGCTGAGAACTGTAAACAGTGAAAATGAGAAAGATTATGTTGCAGAAACAGTTAAGTAGGACTGAAAATGTTGTAATAGGTAACTCTTGCTATGGCAGAAACAAGGTGTAAAAAGTATTAGAGGCTGCAGTTTCAGCAGACAAAAAGCTATGTGTCTACAATAAAACGTGACCCCTTTACACAAGACACTTTCCTCCTTGCTACCTTTGCTATTTTTGATTTCAGTCAAATCCTGGTATTGTCACTTGCCTTGAAAGTCATCCCCATAGGCTTGAAACAGGACAGTTCTTAACCTTTCGGGAAGTTAATGGAATGTCATGCTTAAACGGATCCACACACCGAATAACAGGTAAAGTTGCTGACTCATTTGTAGGGTATTTATTTTTTGGCCTGGTTTAGGTCACTATAGTCTTAGTTACTGAAGCCAGAGGAGTGCTGGATTATGCAGACTTCCAGTGAGCTTGCACAAAAAAATGCTTTTTGGTACAAAAGGTCTTTCTAGTGTTGTCTTGACTTCATTTTCATTTAGTAAAGTCTTTCTGGACTCTGAAGAGTTAAGTCTTGCCACTTAAGGAGCCAGTGGAAATGCTTAGCAGAGGCTGGCAGCCTCTGAGCTGATCATCATTAGTTGGCTGGTGAAAGTGATTTGGTTTTTGGAGGGTCCCATGATGCCTGTATTTCTGTCATAGTTTTGGATGCCATGCTATGTATCACTGTTTGCCTTGTAGGTTTTTTTGGGTGACAGTTCAAGTGTACACTGATGTACTGACATGGCTGTCTAAGCATGCTTTTGAAATGATTTCCACGATTTATGTCTATCCTGCTTTGTTCTGCTTCATGCATGTCTCAAGGCATACTACTTGCTTGCCTTTGGATGCCGAGGAATTTCCCACTTGCCAGATCTGAATGTCTATTTGTTTGAAGGAGAAGAGAGAGCAAGTGGGTGGGGGTTGTTTGTTTTTAACTATTTTGTGGTCTAAGACAAAAACTAATACCCTTGAAATACATGGTTGGATCTGCTTTCTCTGGACCCCTGTGTTTTTGCTGGTGCTGTGGTCTGTTCCTTCCTCTTAATCATGGCCTAGCTTTTGGGTTCAGTTTTCCATGAATTAACAATTATTGTGTCTTTTTGTTTTGTCTCAATGATGCTTCACGTGTATGAAGGGGAAGATGTGACAAAATGCTCCAGCTGCCCTTTTCTATTGCCTGTTGTTCTAGTCACAGGGCTAAAATCCTTCTCTGAGCAGTATTCTGAACACTGCTATGCACAGTCTAAATAAAACTGAGAGTGGTTTCATTTTTGTTACAGAGCTGTGGTCATCAGAATTCTTGTTAAATCTGCTGCCACTTAAAAAAGCTCATTTCATAACAGATCATGTGAAGCTAATACTTTAACCCAGAAACTGGCAGAAGGACAATCCTGTTAGGAGGATCAGCTGTGTTTATGCTTTCAAAGCAAGGTTGCACACTACAAAATTGCAGCACAAAAAGCACTGGTGAAACCCCACTTTGTTGTATACAGAACTGTAGCATCCAGTGGCACATTGAAATATCAGTCCCTGTTTATTCTCTTCTCTTTTCAGTGGTGTCACCTTATTCCTTCAGCATTGGGGATACAGCAGAAATGGAGCCTTACTTACATGGAGGCATAGCTGTGCAAGTGAAGACTCCCAAGACGTTCTACTTTGTAAGTGTGTGCTTGACATAACTGGCTTCTTGAGTGTTAATGGTCTGAGCACTGGAAGCAGAGTTCAGCAGATACCTGATTTTGTTACCAGTGACTTGGGTGTATGCTAATTTTATTGGATGAGAATAGTGATACTGATTTACTAAACCACAGAGAATAGGAAATACTTCAAAGTTACCTACCATTGTAGAGAAAAAAAAATTATGGGCAGCCTATCCCTGTACTGCTGGGAACTTCATAAAGGTCTATGAATTTGTGGTTTCTTGGTGGCCACCTGAGAAGAGACAGCTGGGTGAGTTTGTGTAAGAGGGCTTGCAAGACTCATGGTGCTGTGTGCCTTTTTGGGCCTGCAGAAAGTAGATCCTGACTGCCCTCAAGCATTCTTCTAAAAAGCTGGGAGCAGGGAGCAGCTGCTTCTTATGTGAGAATGCACAGCACTCTGTCTTGTCTGTGTGAAGCAGTAGCTTTCTGCTCCCCCTGAATGGGGACATTCTATGAGCAAACAGCCAGTTGCTGATAAAATCTCTGGTGACTGACCTCAGAGCAGTTTCCTAGAGTCATAGGATATCCTTTGTTGGAAGGGACTCACAAGGATCATGGAGTCCGGCTCCTGGCTCTGCACAAAAATCACACCTGCTTATAGATGGATCTTGCCATTAGGATGTGAAACCTCTCTCTGACCTTTTTTTGATAGACAGAACTTGCAGTAGATGATTACTTAAGCATATTTTTTAGATTAATAATAGAGAGTATTAGCAATACTAGTAAGAAAAGATATGTGCTTCTTAGTCTTCACAGAAAGAGTATTGTTTGTCAGGTAGCAGCAACTGTTGTTTTCTTAAGTAGTGTGGTGTTGTCATGAATTCTATTTTTCCAGGAACGGTTGGAGAAGCAGATAACAAATCCATTATGCGTTGTTGCAGATTTTAGCAAGCCTGAGGTAATCAGCATGTGGGGATTTGGGCATACGTTCTCTAATATTACAACTACATGTTGTAATCTGTAGCTTTATGTTTAGACTAAAACAATTTCCTAACTGTTCTCTAGTAGTTAAATGCCATTTTAAAGTGTGAAGTAAGAGTGAGGTACCAGTTTGTATACTCACACAGAAGAATATACATTATTGTTTAGAGCACCATAGAGGCTTGTTATCCATGATTTGCACCAAGTATGTTCCAAATGCACAGGTCAGCCACATCTGCTGTTTAAAATCTCAGGTTTTGATAAGTCATTAATTCAGGGGAGTGGAAATTTTGTGAGTGACACAATTATCTTTTCCCCTGTATTTAATTATATTTGGTTCATAAAAATCACACTGCTGTCAAAGCTTGGATAATCATAAAAAGGTGATCATAGGTTTGTTGGAAGCTGGAATTAATAGTGTAAGAATAGCTTTTTTACTTCTTTGAAAAAAATGATTCAGATACTTTTATAATATGAGAGGATGCTAGCAGTATTTGCCTCTAACACAATTTTTGTTAAGTATTATGGACATGCAAGGCATGTAAGTCTCCAGTTTATTAAAATCTTAAACAATATTGATCTAATGATTTTTTCATTTATTTGACAATATAAGGTCTGACTTACCAGTTAAGATTTTCTACTTTTCACACTTAGGCTCTGTAACTGATGTTTGGCAAAAGTCAATGCATTATAATATCTAGTTAAAAGAAGATAACTGCATTTTCCAATGTCAGCACTAAATTCTTTTGGGGGCTCTTCAGTTGGACTTAGTTGAAGTGGCTGGTAAATGCACCTGAAGGGTATTGCATTACAGCTGAGTAATACGTAAAAACATTAGTGTAAGGTATTTCAAATTTACTTTTTAATGCTATTTAAAAACCTTTTTTGAGCGTTGTCGTTGAGACACAAGGAAGTGAGATAGTAACAGAAGAGTTCATATGGTTGCTTTTGTTTCCTTCATTTTTCTCTTGTTTGTAACTGATCAGCAGCTGTTATCTTAACAGACACCTTTGCAGATCCATGTTGCCATGCTTGCCTTGGACCACTTCCAGGAGAACTTTGGTCGCATACCAAACATTGGGTAATGCAGCAGTTTTGTGTTTGCTAAGCCTTGAATCAGACAGATCTCTCTTTTTATTGTAGTTACTGGTTTGATGTGCAGCAGGGTACCTTGTCTGTCTGGTACTTTATAGACCACATAGAAATGGAAAAGTTGAAGATGTTACCTATTGCATGTCTGGGTGTGTAACAGGGCTTTCCCAATGTAGCAATAACACTTTCTGGGCCCAGGTAGATAGAAAAGGCTTCTGCAGGAAGGCCTTCTCTGTTTTGGGTTTTTTTTTTCCCCTTGCATTCTGGGATTCATATGGAAAAGTGATCCCGATTTATCTTGTCATTTGCAGTTTAAAAAAGATGAAAAGGATTTGGTTTTCATTTTCAGTATATTTTTTGTTCAGCTGTAGTTCTTGATGTGCATAATTTTGACCTAAATGAGACAAAACTACTTACAAAGTATAAATCTTAAGACTGTACTTACACATGGGCTTTTACACTGAGACTCCTGTTCTTGAGCTAACCCTAACATTTAGAAGTACATCTTTAATGCTCACTGTAAAGACAATGTAAATTTCCGGATTCTTCCTACTATATCTATTGCTTTTTTCTTCCATTGATTGTGTTTCTAGAAGGATTTATCATTATTATTTCTACCCTGGTGTCTAGATGCCTTCAGGATGCTGAGGAAATGCTGAGAATAACCGTGTCTATAAGTGAAACACTGGAAAACAAAGTGAGTAAGGAATTTTCATTATGAGTAATTTTTTAATGTGCTTATTTACTTGCCTAAAGGTCATGCTTTAGTTGTCAGCCCTTGTTCTGGTCTCTGTATCCATCTTTAGATGGATCAGCTGGCTTTCTGAAGGCTGTGCGAAGGAACAGGATGGTGTTTCAGCATGGGTTTAACTGAATGTTCACCTGACACGAAGGCTGAATTGTGGCTATATGAATCCAGTTTTTAAACAAATGCATATGACAAATACAGGGTATATGGTGGATCTGTCTTGGCTGGAAACTTTTTTGCTAGTCAGTGACATAATCTGCCTATCTTTTACTGAAGAAGAACCATAATCTGTGAAACTGTCAAGCACTGACTTGCTCACTGGGGTCATAAATCTGTTATTATGTGTTACTTTTCAGCCTCAGGTGAATGGTGATGTGGTAAAATGGCTGTCTAGGACTGCTCAGGGATTTCTACCTCCTCTGGCTGCCGCAGTGGGTGGTGTTGCTAGCCAGGAAGTCTTGAAAGCAATAACAGGAAAATTTTCTCCATTGCAGCAGTGGGTAAGGCTGTCTTTCATTTTGTATGCTTATTTTGACATGTTATGAATGGATAATTGTGTGTAAATGCTGTATGATCAAAATAACCTAAACAACTTTTATCATATGGAAATAAACAAAAGACTGGAGACTAAATTTAGAAAAAACCACAATGTTTGTGTGTGTACAATAAAAGTGGAGCCAATTTCATTTAAAATGTCTGTATTTGGAGTTCATACAGCACATTGTTTTTCCACACAAGGAAAGAGAGCATTGGGTTGTCAATGCATGGCTCCAAAGGTGTGATACAGGGTAGATGCCACCTTAACCCACTGTACATAAGAGCAGTACTTTCAGACTTTGAGGGTAAACACCAGAGTACAGTTAGACAAAAAAAACTTCAGTTACCTTTGGAGGGGTACCATGCCTGTCCTTGCTTGTTTGAGTGAAGTTTTTTCCCCCTCTGTGTCCAGATGCTTTTTCTTGTCCACTAAAATGGTGAAGTGAACTGTAGGGTACCAAATGCTGTATAGTCTTCTAATGACAGTCAAAACTTAGTGCTTCTAAATTTCTAGACTCTGTTGTTCAGAGATAATAGTTTTTTAAAATTAAAATAACATGATTTTTTTCACAGGTTTTTATTTTTTTTTCCCCAGCTGTATATAGATGTGCTAGACATTGTAACACCTCTAGAGAAGGTGGGCTCTGAAGAATTTCTCCCACGGTAAATATAACTACAATCTTCTGGCTAATATACTGTTCATGTCTGAGTCTCAAGCAGGCACAAAAGGTGTCTTTTAAACTTAATTCAGTGCTGTTTACTAGTGGGACAGGTTTGGGGTTAAGAATGTATGTCCTATTCGAGCATGGGAGCGACAGGAATGATAGATTCCATCTGACTTCCTTAGTTACGTTAAAGTGCAGTTTGGCATCAATGATAAATGGCAGCTTGCTAGTCTCCTGTTTTTGTCTCCTGTGCCTGCATAGGGGAGATAGGTATGATGCCTTGAGAGCTTGTATTGGAGACTCTCTGTGCCAGAAGCTCCATGATTTGAATGTTTTCTTGGTGAGTATGACTGACACTTGCACACTTTTTGCAAATGCTTCGTTGATGGAAGTAATGTCCACTGTCTTGAAAATAATGAGAGGAGCCCTGACGTATGCAGGAATAAATGCAGAATAAATGGTCCAAAATTTTAATGGGACTTCTCTGTTATACTTGTTTCTATGGTTTTCACTTATGTTTCTGACTAAAATTGTATTTTTCTTTAGGTTGGCTGTGGAGCGATAGGCTGTGAAATGCTAAAAAACTTTGCACTTTTAGGTGTTGGTACTGGGCAAGACAAAGGATTGGTAAGTCACTTGTTAACCTCTCTTCTCTTATTAAATAATTAAACTACTAAAATTATTGAAAGTCTTGAGTATTATTTCACGTTGTTCTCTGTCTAGAGGGTACAATGGCCTTGGCATAGAATGGAAGAAGGGTGCAGTTAGAAATAGAACACATTTACAGCAGTGTTCCTGTATTTTGATTTTAAAACAAAATTTAATCAGTCAGGATAGGCAGAGCTACTAGCCAGAGCTGATGTCAACAGCAGTGCTTTGTTTTGGAAAGTGTCTGTAGATGCTGCATCAATATCATTGCTTAGTGCTACACTTAAATTGTAACTTCAGCTGTTGCTTTTGCCCCTTCTAACTTAGGTTACAATTACAGATCCAGACTTGATAGAGAAATCCAACCTGAACAGGCAGTTTCTTTTTCGACCTCATCACATACAGGTAGGCTTTCTTATTCAGTAAATATTCTGGACTATTGTGTTTCCATGTCGTGTGTCCCCACAGAGAACTGAATTGGGAATGTCTGTACTTCTGTCTAGAAGAGACTTAAAGGCTGTAATGAAATCCAGGCTTTTTTAAAACAATACCTAGAACTGCAATGTCATCCCACTTATCGCTAGTATCAGCTGAGTAAAATTGGACTGCCTAATCTTAGTGTGTACTGGTGTCTTTGACTAATGAAGCCTCTCAAACTGGACAATCAGATGAGGAGTGCTGTGTTACATAAGAAGCTGCCACGGGTTAGTGTACCAGAATTGCTTTACTATACAATTGAAATTTAGGGAAGATAAAACAATAAAGAATAGATAGTCCTGGCAGAATTGTTCTCAATAGAGCTCACTAGTGCTACTGCTGATGGAACTTCACCAAAGTTGCTATCTTCTGACTTAGTTCTGTCTTCATTAAGCTGATAAATAATTTTGAAAAAGAAAAGTACACTCAGTAAATGCATGACAAAGCTGTTAATTCCTTTGACGCAGAGAGAACATTCCTGAACTTGCAAACACAGCACAAAATCAAAAAGGTGGCTCAGATTTTGAGAGCAATGTGAAAAAAGATTTCCCCTGCCCAAAACCCAGCAGCTTAATTTTCTGCCTCCTGTTTATGTGTAGCAAATCTGTGAACAGATTACACTTTGGATGGATAGATAAATGGAAGGTGAACCCTGAAAGCTTTCAGAAGCCACACTGTCTTGAGTGCTGATCCCTAGATAACTGAAATGTAGTATGGCTAGAAGTGTCAGGTAGGTTAAGAACTCTCTTTCAGTTTAGCTTCTGAAATTGGCTTTGTATGGAATATCTTGCAGTAATGTGATTATTCACAGGTGTTTGATGTCTATGCTGCATAGACATAGTCACAGTTACTAATAGTTTTGTCTTCTGACGGGCAGGAACTTCTTTCTTAGGGCATTTTGAGAGCATGAGAGGCAGCATGTGGCATCAGTTTCTTACTCAATTAACCTTTGCACCATTTAAGCACTTTCACCATGTGGTCTCTGACACACTACTTTAAATAAAATTGAAACTATATTAATAAAATATTTATCAGTGAGGGAGGTATATGATTAAAAAATTTCCTATATTGTATACTTTGCATACTAACATGTGTCTCAGTGAATTGTTGTTTGATTGGCAAATGAAGTTGGTATTTCTGTGTCTCAAATGTTCATCTCCGTATTGTTAATATATATATCTACGTATTCATACTTTCAGAAATTTAAGAGCTATACTGCAGCAGAAGCCACTCTAAACATCAATCCTTCCATGAAGATTGACTCAGATATTAATAAAGTTTGTCCAGCCACTGAGAACACTTACAGCGATGAATTCTATACAAAGCAAGATGTGATTGTAACTGCTTTGGACAATGTTGAAGCAAGGAGATACATTGATAGGTAGGGTGTGGAAAGGAAGCAAGGGCTGATTTTCATGTTCCATGTGAGCTCTGCTTTTCTGCTCCTAATCTTCCTGACCTACAACTACTTATAAGATCTGATAGAAAATTGCTCAGATTTACCTTGTTCCTTTGTAGGGATGCAACCTGGGGGGAGGAGAAGGTTTAAACTCATGGTGGAAACCAACTCTGCTGTTGTGCAGCTGCTACTGTTTATATAGCAGAGTTTTGGAGTGAGTTCTTGAAAATGAATAGCTGTTGAGTTCTGATGAGAGGAAGAATACTGTGGCAGTCTTAAGGTTGAATTATTTATGCATAAAAATATGTATTTAAATTTAAAAGGAGAGATGTTTACATTTAAAAATAAGTTTTAATGTTCATAATCCACATAGACTTAGGTTTATGGTACCCTGATCTAACTTAAATAGCTCTTCTTATTTAATCCGTTCTTTTCCTGAGTCTGGTGTAAGCTTTCCACTCTTCTGAAACTGCCTAGAGGCAACTCTGGTTACACTCTGGTAATGTCTGCAAGGCAAGAGTGTAATGATAACACTGTATGCTGATAGTCTGTGTCTTTCCATGTCAGTCGTTGTGTAGCAAACCTGCGTCCTCTTATAGACTCTGGAACTATGGGAACGAAAGGACACACAGAAGTTATTGTGCCCCATCTGACAGAGTCCTATAACAGTCATGTAAGTGTTTTAAGACCATTGTGTGCCTTCTGTAGCTAGTTCCATAATGTCCTCTGATTCTTAATAATTTGTGTCTGTCTAAAGTGGTGTGTCTGGGTTGCTGAAGAACAGTATTATTAGGAAATAATTACTTCCTTGGTTTCTGAGGAAAAGCTCAGAGGAAACAAAATTTGAGCAGTTTTTTTACAAGCACACATAGCAGTTCTGTTTGAATAGGGTAGAGGAAAATGAACTGTCAAGCTATTGCAGTATTTATCTGTTTAAGTTCTTACAAAACTGCCATTATTATGTAGAAATTCACTGATTGAGAACACTGTGAAATACTGCCATGTGGACATAGAGACAGGATTTTGAGCATCCTAACAGTCTTGCTAGGGTCCTTAAAGAAGTCTTTTGGGCCTTGAGTGAAAGGGTGGGTTTCATGTTGAGTGTATGTGAATGTGGACTGCACATCTTGGAAAAACTGGCCGACAATCTCACCCTGCATTTGTGCTTCAGAGTTCAGTTTTGCTTTCCAACGTTCAGTTTAGACTACTCTTCATAAAGAGGAAGTGATAATGCTAGTGTTCAAATTTCTAAGCATAAGTAAGCCATTTTGTATTTTATAACAGGAGAGTTTTAAACTTATAATAGTCTAAAAGTTCTTGATGCTATTGTTAGCAATAAATTTAAATAAGCCTGCATTTACGTGCAACACTCCTTAATTACAGCGGGATCCACCAGAAGAAGAAATACCTTTTTGCACTTTGAAGTCTTTCCCAGCTGCCATTGAGCATACGATACAGTGGGCAAGAGATAAGGTAATGGATTAAGCTTACTTGGATTCCGCATAACTAAATGAGTATTTGGAAAGATGGGAGATCTGATACACTTCTTGCAAAATGCCCTGTTTTTTCATTTTATTTTATAGTTCGAAAGTTCATTTTCTCACAAGCCTTCATTGTTTAACAAATTCTGGCAAACCTATCCGTCAGCAGAAGAAGTTTTACAGGTAAGGAGACGTTGCCAGGGTAAAATACAGGGTTTAAACTACTGCTTTGTAGATTTTGTTTCTATTTAAGTTTAGTGAGATTTGGGTTAGTTTCTGACTTTTTTCAGAAGACTTATTTGGCCAAGTCATTAGCATGATCAGATGAACAGGATTTCTGGTGTGCCCATAATTAAAAGCTTCTCTAGCTCATGTCCTCTGTACGTGATGTAGAAATATCAGAAAGAGGCACTGCTAGTGTGTGATGTGATTAGTATATGTCACACTGATGTGTAGCTATCTGGAAAAAATGAAAGGAAGACTGAGTTTGAAGTGAATTCAACTATGTAATAAATTAGATTCAATTATTTACTATCTTTTCATGTGAGTCTGTAATGGCTTGTAGTCCATAGGGCTGGGTGGAAGTAAATCAAGTAGACCACAGCACCTGGGAAAAAAAAACAAACAGTGGAGAGGATTACATAAAGGATAATTTTTCACGAAGTGACCCTCTGTTTCCTTTTGCTGATGTATTACTAAAAACATATTTACTCATTGACTGGATTTGAAGGAATCTTGTATGTTTTAACATTTTTATTATTCTTTATCTAGAGAATAAAATCAGGAGAGAGCTTAGAAGGCTGTTTTCATGTTATTAAAACACTCAGTAGAAGACCGCGAAGTTGGACTCAATGTGTAGAACTAGCAAGAGTAAAATTTGAGAAGTATTTTAGCCATAAGGTAAGACAGACCTGTAAATGAGGCGGTACTGGACTGATTAAGATTTTAGAAAACTTGGTAGCCATAATAACTAGGTGTCTAAGCCTTTGCACTCACTTCCATTTCTTCATAAATAATGAACTGTACTTGAAACTTAAAATGCTGCATCTCTTTCTACTGTAGCACTTCTAGATCTCATTTATTGTCTGAAATAAGAGCCAGTCATTCTGAGAATCTGGTACACAGTGTTGCTTAAAGTATGTGTGTAATTTTGTAGGAAAGATGTGGTCATGAGATTTTATCAATGTGACAATTACCACCAGGACTTCCATAGGCACAGACATGTCTATTAATGAACAACATTGCATTCCTAATTGTGAATTCAGAGGCAATAATCCTGAAGTGACAGTAGGGTGGGAGGAATGCTTTGCTTCTTGGATTAAGTGTCTTGCTTGGACTTTGCACAGATAAGGTAACATTGTCATCTTTGTTCTGTAAATGAATGGGCAAGTCACTTTGTCTAGTAGTACTTGTCTTTAAGCTGTCCATCTTGACACAGATGTCTTAGGATTTTCTTAACTATTTAAATTACTTCAGCTATGTATTGGAGTGTATTTAGATTTCACATCATTACTAAAAAGAAGGTTTGATTTATTGTGGTCATGTCAGTCTGTCTATGACAAATTACTAAAGCTACTCTGACTTTTCCTCTAGGCTCTTCAGCTCCTTCATTCCTTTCCCCTTGATACACGATTAAAAGATGGAAGTAAGTACAAATGCTGCTTTGTGCCTGTTGTGAATTCATGGAATGAGTCACGTGTTGCTGTTTGTGGTTCCTTAGGATTTCATCTTGAGTCTCTCTTTTTACCAGGTTTGTTTTGGCAATCACCAAAGAGGCCACCTTTCCCAGTGAAGTTTGAATTTAATGATCCTTTGTAAGTATGGTACTGCCACAGATGCTCTATAGATGTTTTATAGCATCTATAAAACTCTATGGCAGAAAGTGCAAGGCAGTGGCTTTATGGCACTAGAAGCTGGACTGATGTTGATGGGTGTTAGTGCATAGTCTTACAAATCTGTGGCAGATTTGCTGAGCTGTCTCATACTTTCAATACAGGTAGTTTAATTTTCACTGATACGGGATTGGACGGTGCTGCAGAAGTTTTGATAACATCTAATGTGAAATGACTTAGAACAACTCATTTCATGTCTTCTGTGACTACAGAATTTTATGGCGTTGTTGCTGTCATACTTCCCTCCCCTCATTGTCCCATATCATGAAATGCAAGATTAATTGTCAATTAAATGACCTAGTGGAGGGACCCCTTCTTCATCACAAATTGGGTCTGATCTAGATGGCTTGGGTATTAGAGATAATTAAAAAAATTAATGTGGTTGAAGGACTGAAAAGCATTTATCTGCTGCATATGTACACCTGCTTTGGGAAATTGTCCAGATTGCCTTTTTTAGTTTGAATGAAAACTAAGATCATGGCAGATAAAGTATTTTTGAGGTGAAGCCTTTTATTATCATATTGATATCATGTGAGTAGTTGTTTTCTTTAAATAACTCTTTATTCATCAAAGTTGGGTTAGTTTTGGGGACACCTTCTGAGTCACCCAAAACATGCCATCTGTTTTCTGCTGTGTGCACTGAAAGATGTGTTCAAGATCTCTTTGAATATGATTGCAAATTTTTTGCAAAACTGAAGTAAAAAGCCAACCAAAATAATTATCTTTCTCTTTTTTTTAGGCACTATGGTTTCATTGTGAGTGCAGCAAAACTCTTCGCAACTGTGTACTGTGTTCCTTTCACAGAAAAGGTAATCCATACTGTAACAGTGTTCCCAGTGCCTAACTTGGATGTATGTGTTCAATCTTGTCCTGATGTCTGGTTGCCGGTTCTTTCCAAGAACTGATTAAAGTGATTCTTGAAGTAATCTATCTTTCAGCACAAGCTGTTCAGTAACTGCTTACATTCTTCATCTGTATTTAAATCCTTAATCTGGAGAAGAAATGAGTGGTGTATTCCATGTTTTCAGTAAACTTGGGAATTATGATTTTGTTGCACCAATTTCCTGTGCAATATAGGTACTGAACTGAAAGAAGATCTCTTTAAGACATTTTTTAATTAAGTATCTTAGCTATGCTCTGGTGGTTTTATTTTTTACTACTCACAGCCTCTGTGTTGCTTATCATTTGTTTTTCTTGTTACCGTTTTCCTTTTCTAAATGGATCTTCCTGTAAGTTACATTTACACTTCTGTTCACACCACTCTGGTTGGCAGTGGCTGAAATATCACTTGGTGTTTTAATGGTGGTGGTTGACTGAAACATCAGTGAATATTTGTGAGATTTTTTGAGTTTTGGTATTCTTTGAAACGCTGCTGGATATAAAATCTTTGTGTTGATGCAAATTTAAATTTTTTCTTTAAAACTATAACAGGATTTGTCAGAGGAAACTATTTTGGGTGTTATTTCAACTGTGAAGGTACCTGAATTCAGACCTTCAAACAAAGTAAGTGTAATATTTAGTTTAAAGAAAAAAATAAAGTATTTTGCAAACAGTGTTCCACATTTCCAACTACTTCTTGCATTGAAGCTAATGAGACATAAACACAAATTAAAATGTGTTTTGGGGAAATACAAGTGTGGCATACAGGACTGCTTTAACTTGGTATAGCTATGATATCTATATACCAGATGCTGAATGGAAAATAGTGGAGGGGGTTTGCCTTTTTCAAATGATTTGTTTTAGCATTGTTTTCCATGCACGAATGAGATTGTAACTTTGCAGGTTTTTTTAAGTTTACATGAGTCTATACTATTTTAATAAAAATAGTAAAATTTTACTCATAAACAACTTTAAAGTCATCCAAGACTAGTGTCAATTTGATATTTCTTTCTAGCTAATACAAGGGAAGTGTCATTACTTGTATGTTTATTTTTTAAGTGTTAACTTCAAAATAGCTTAAGCATTATTGTGCAGTGGCTAGCATTTGTCGTTATTTAAAATTAGCAAGTATTCCAGGGTGTTTTCATGTTTTCTTGCACAGTGTTAACACTCGTCTCATGAATGCTCGTCTTATGTGGACAAACTAGTATTTTGACTTGGAATCACAGGTTGGCTGAGGCTGGAAGAGGCCACTGGAGGCTGCCTAATTCAGGCCCTTTGCCTCAAGCAGGGGCAGCTAGAGTAGGTTGTCCAGGACTGTGTCCCATTGGGTTTTGAATATCTCCGAGAACAGACTCCACAGCCTCTCTCTGCTACCTCTACCAGTGTTCAACCGTGCTCACAATTTTGGTTGGCATGTTTTTGTTTGTTTTCTTCCTTTAAAGTATTTTTGTATGTTTCTTAGGGAATTTTATGTGCTTCAATTTGTGTCCCTTACCACTTTGTGATGTCGTTGGGCACCGGTGAAAAGAGTTTGGCCGTGCTCTCTGTACTTCCCCCCCATCAGATATTTATACACATTGATAAGATCCCACTGACCCTTGTCTTCTTCACACTGAACCATCCCAGCTCTCACAAGCTTCTCCTTGTATGAGAGATGCTCCAGTCCTTTAATGATCTTTGTGGGTCTTGGCTGGACTTCCTCCAGTAAATCTATGTCTCTCTTGAACTGGTGAGGAAAGACTGCAGGAAAGACAGGAAGTTTGGCACTCGTGCGGTACGAAGTTCATTTATTTTATTACTCAAGCACTGCATGCACTTGCAGGTTGTACAGACTGATGAAACTGCAAGAAAACCAGATCATATTCCAGTCAGCAGTGAGGATGAAAGAAATGCTATTTTCCTGCTGGAGAAGTCTATACTAGCCAATGAAGCTCTGGAAGGTAAGTAGTACAAGCTTCTGAAACCTCATAGCTTAGTAATGTTTTGCATTGGCCCTGCCAGTAGTGACATTCAGGTCTTTGGATAAAGCAGTTCTGTCATTCTGCAAGAAGCAGATCTGGTGTCTGAAGCTTTCTGAAGTGCCGTGCAGATATCTGTCCTGTTGCTTGACATTACCCTATGCTTCTGTATTTGAGATTCCTGCAAGTTTTAGGGCTCTCTGTTACAATTGCATGTAATTACAGTGCTGATGACAGTGAGCAGGCAGCAGCAGGGAATTGAACTCTAAGGAGGAAGAGGTTGATGGCTAGATCCCGGATGGACTGGAAGTGGTTCTGGTATGAGAAGGCTGAGAGTTACTACTTAGAGGAATCAGACTGAAATTTTCCTTAATTGTGAAGTCTGTTAGCGTCTTCCTTAGCATCTTCTGGATATGATAAAATAAGGATGCTCAGATCTCATTTTTGTGCCTGGCCATGTGAAGAGGTCATTGGGCAACAACTACATGCAAGTTTTTTTTTAGCCCGTGAACACAGAGGAAAAAGATTACCTTATCCCTAATCCTATGGAGTGTCAACCCAAAACTCATGACTTAGCATACTAAGTCCACAGAGAAATGATTGCAGATAAACAAAGGTTATAGAGGGAATTCTCACATGATGGAGTTATAGTGAGATGGAGTCTATAAAAAACTTCCATAGGACTGTAAAAAATTTATTCCTAGCATTGCAAGGAAAATAAAATTATGGATCTCTGTTGATACTTCTTCCATTGCTCACTTTTAACAAGTGGTTTTGGTAGGGGCATTCTGCTTCTAGCATAGGAAAACGAGTAAGGCACCAAGCTCCAGGATGTGAGATTTTTGATTTCTTAAGATTCTCATTCTTACAAACGATGTTCAGTTTTCTAATAATAATTTTTGTTCTTTTTTTTTATAAAATGAGCAGCTGACTTGCAAATGAAGCCCATATCCTTTGAAAAAGACAACGATAGTAATGGGCATATAGATTTCATAACAGCAGCGTCAAACTTGCGAGCCAAGATGTACAACATTGAACCAGCAGATCGGTTCAAAACAAAGCGCATTGCAGGAAAGATTATTCCTGCCATTGCAACAGCCACTGCTGCAGTTTCAGGGCTGGTGAGTATGCTCTTTAAATGTGTATTTCTTTCTCTTACTGTTTCTTGCCTAAAACCACTGTTGTGTGAGTATCAGTTAGTGCTACCCCGACAGAGCCTCATTGAAAGTGATGGATTTATTTCTCATGTACCAATACAAAAGGTCATGCTTATCTCTAGATGTGGTTGCTGAGGAACACATTCAGTGCAGGTAGCTTGGTGTACAGCTGCAGTGTCAGCTGAAGATTGAGCTCAGGGTGGTGAGCCCCAGGCAAGAGTCTGTGAACTTTGCACAACAAAGGGCAAGGGAACATGTGGCTCCAGCCAGGTGAACTGGATACTCAGAGACACAGCAGGACCTGAGAGGACTCAACTGGAAGACCCCAGACTGTTGTGCACACAGACTGTGAGGATACAAAAGCCCAGGAGGTTCTTTGTTCAGGGTCCCTTTCCAGAGGCACCAGCTCTAGCCATTACTCTGTTGTTGCACCATGATAAAATTACTTACAGGAACCAGAGGTCTGAGACTGTTATGGGAAACCCAGTGTTGAGCCAGTGAGGAAACCTTGTCTGACTCTGAGTGGGATGGCTAGCAGGTCAAGTGGGGCACCTGTTGAGAAGCTCCATGCTATAAACAAGCTTCGGCCTCAGCACTTAAAGTCCCTGGTGATGGAGTGTGACTGCCACAGTGGTTCCTGGATGGTCAGACAGGGAAGTTTCCTTAACATGATAAGCCTCTGGTGCTTTT
>VWZG01000564.1:197893-241046 GCA_013396735.1 Grallaria varia
TTTTTTTGATTTGCTGGACACAAAGAATTGAAATCAGCATTTTGGTTTGTTTTCTGCCATAAATACTAACTCCCATCAGTGTGCTGCTACCAAGAATGGAGAGGATCTGTTCACATTCACACATCTCAAAAGAACTTCACGCTTTGTGGAGGTTTTTTGAGTTAAACAATTTTTGGAAGAGTCATATGCTAGGAACACTTTTCAATGTTTTAACTATTTCCCTTGGCAGCAACAGAATTTATTTCTGTGGCATAGTGGGGTGCGTTTCCAGATGTTACTTATTCTGCTGTTTGTACAATGGCTGATCTCATTAACAACTTTCTCTGTAGTTTCTGGCCTCTTAACTGCACTAGTGTTGACAACTAAAAACTAATAAATAAATTCCTATTTACTGCAGGTTGCACTGGAACTCATCAAAGTTGTAGGTGGCTACCCAGCTGATGCATACAAGAACTGTTTTCTGAACCTAGCCATTCCTGTAATAGTCTTTACAGAAACTGCTGAAGTAAGAAGAACAGAAATCAGGTAGGAAGGATGATGGCAGAATGGCAAGGGCAGTATTTGGAAACCTGCTAATTGATGCTGAGAACTTGCTGAGCCATTACATCAAGTGTGAAGTTTGAATAGTTATTAAATCCAGATAATCAGATTAAGGTCTTATATGCTCACATAGCAAAGCTGTGATAGAACCTCAGTTCATGGCCATACTCAAACATTTTAGATACTCAAAACTTTGTTGTTGTTAAACTTGGAAAATGATGAATCACTTCATGCTTGATATCAAACTCTTTTATCCGTTTACT
This sequence comes from Grallaria varia, assembly GCA_013396735.1. Lineage (NCBI taxonomy): Eukaryota > Metazoa > Chordata > Aves > Passeriformes > Formicariidae > Grallaria > Grallaria varia. The sequence continues at coordinate 198,697 of VWZG01000564.1, forward strand.
ATATACTGCTAAAGGTGTAAGTGATCCTCTTGATACCGCATTGCTCAAGAATTTTGGAAAATGGAACATGTAGTCATCTGCCTTAATTTAAAATATAGTGGGTTTAAGGGCTTAGTTTTTTATTCAGTGGAATCTGTTACTCATGTGGCTTTAAAAATCTACACAAGTTAGATGTGTGGCATTGTTCTTAGGAAACATCCCGGACATACTTTTGCATCTTATTCAATACAAGAACTATTTTTCAGTAGATCTGAAAGCTCAATAACTGCATTGCCAGTTACCATGTTTACTTAGAGCTCTTACTGTGTCTTGTGCTTAGCAAGGTCATAGGGTTGGAGAAACAGGAGCAGAGAGGAAAGAGATTTTTGCTCAAGATAAACCAGCAGCTTCCTAGAAGACATGGCATTTCTTCAATATGCATTTAAAGAAAGTGCTTGAGTTCACATTCTAAAGTAACAACCTTTCACTTTTTGAAACAGAAATGGGATCTCATTTACCATCTGGGACAGGTGGACAATTTATGGGAAAGAGGATTTTACTTTGTTGGACTTCATAACTGCTGTCAGAGTAAGTTATCTACTGTACTGGGTTAATATAAGACAAGGGGAAAGGGATTTCTTGTTTTAGATTCCTGATTTGGGTTTTGGTTTGGGTTTTTTTTCTTTCATCAAATTGCTATTCAAACTAGAGTAGTTTTAATAATACGTGAATGGGACTATCTCTAAATAGGCATATTCAAGCCTATTTTCAAACTCTTTGTTAATTCATTTGGCTCAAATGTATCTTAATAAAACTTCGGTCAGCGTCTATGCATTAGCAAGTTTTCTGCTTGGGATTCTGTGGATTTGAATAATTAGCTGTAGTATTAGAAGCAGTAGTATCTGCTGGCTTGGGAAGCTATTTTAGTCCTTTTAAGAAGTTTTAATTTGTGAATTCCAGGAGAAATATGGAATTGAACCAACTATGGTTGTGCAAGGAGTCAAAATGCTCTATGTTCCTGTGATGCCAGGCCATATAAAAAGATTAAAGTTCACGTGAGTATAACTGGAAAGTGGATTGAGGGATGCAAGTGCACATACAAATTATGGTCATTGGTTGTATCATAGGGATGTGTGTCTGAGAGCAGTGTTTTCTCTCAAAGTGATTGCTAGTCATTCCCAGTGCCAGTCCTCCTTCTGGTATGTTAACAAACTCTTTTTCATTTCTCTATAGGATGCAAAAGCTTGTGAAACCATCAGCTGATAAGAAGTACGTGGACTTGACAGTATCATTTGCTCCAGAGACTGATGGAGACGAAGACCTACCAGGGCCCCCAGTGAGATACTACTTTGTTCAGGAAGACAATTGATGGTAGAGACACAAAGTCACTCGCTCATGGACCATTTTTTCTCAAAGGAGTGTGCTAATTTTCAGCTATTAAAGATGGTACTATGTATTTCTTTTTGGTGAAGCCTTAATTAAATTGTGAAAATCAGTGGCTTTGCACTGAAGACAAACTGGATTTATGTTTCTTCTGCTCCTGTTTTCTTCAAACCTTTTGCTCAAAGGAAGATTGGTCACTCCATGAGATGGAATGTCCAGTACAGTCCTTACCTTAAAGACAAGATTTGTATTGATTTGTGGGGAGCTGAAAAAAACAAGAATGGTGAACCTAACAAATGGCCCCTATGTGCAAATTACGCACTGCTTAGAGAAGAGTGTAAAAAATGGGGAAACCACCATTTTATGATACTCTTGGTGTTCTAAGAACATCTCAAATCCGTTTCAAGTTACTTAATTCTCTAACAAGAATTTCATTCTTGCCATCTTCACATGAGATTCAATCCATCATCCAAAAGGCTTACACTCCCACTTAAGAGCAGACAAACTGCTTTGTTGTGTGGTTGGTTAGTGGTGCTGTGGCCAGAGCAGCTATCTTGTGTCAGTCTCAACATGGAAACACAGGGAGCAGTTGTGAATTGTCAAAACTCCCCTGAAGTTCAGAGAGCTGGAATCGCTGATTATCTGCACTGAGACTGTTCTTTACAGAATACTGCAGTGTGGGGAAAGTGAAAATCTATCGGAGAGCTGAATTAACACTTCAAACAATAAAACTTTGTCTTCAAGTAAGAAAAAATGTGGTTGAGCCTTTCTGTCCAAATTAAAATCACTAGCACATGATGCCTTTAAGGGGAGGAAAAGGCAAATGTCTCTGGATGTTTGTCACACCAAACTCCTTTTGGTGTCATTTCCTTATAGCAAATGGTTATGCTGTACACATGTCCACAGGACAAGTCTGAGTTGCACTGAACACAAGTTTTTATTGTCATCGGTCAGTTACTGCGATATTGAAGTCTAAAGATCCTGTTGAAATTGAAGTCTTTAGGGGCTAAATTTATTGCTGCAGTGAGGCAGAGGTGTGTTACAGGAACGTCATAATTTAACTCTAATTTAAGCCCTGGATACTTGAGCTGGTAGTTGGTTTTTTTTCTCCCCACCATGGTAGAGTGAGGCAAGGTTAGAATACAAACCTATAAACTGGAAAACCTTTTCATGTATTGAAGCTTTAGAGATTGTAATTGCAGTTATATCCTGCAGCTGTTGCAAAAGCTATGAAATGCTCGTCTGTTTATTCTCAATAATAATTTACTAAGCTTTAAGAATATCTTCACTTTTAGTGAATGCTATTGGTCAGGAACTGTACTTAGCTTTTTTTCCTTCTCAGTTGTAGTCAGGAATAACAGCTGTTAGGTTGTGAACCTGTACACCAAGAAGTACAGAACTGAATAGCTGGAATCAGTACAATTGTTTCAATATTTTGGATTCAGTCTTATGTGTGGGATGTCTTCTGGAAGGTGTATATAATTTTACAGTTGGTCTATTTTATAGATACAATTTTCTGTATTAATAATACTGCTTTTTTAACTACCTAACAATTAATTTTTTAAAAAAACTTCTTTTAGAGAAACTTTTTGAAACAGGAGAAAGTGGCTAGAGTGAAGAGGAGGCACAAGCAGACAACAAGTTTCCACTTCTAAATCAAAACTAAAATGTATTTCACTATAGTGGTATTAAAATCTGAACTCTTAGCTGAAGTCACTATTTAGTGCTAAGAATCACTTAAAGGTTTAGATCAAGTTGAAAACACCGTCACCTCTCACAGATGGAGACTGGGAAACAAATGAAACTTTGAGTAAGTACATTAGTGTGGTGTTAACATCATGCTTATGCTTTTGAAATAAGCAGTATATAAAAATAGTAAAGTCTCACTACTTTTCCAGAATGCCATATGACTCTCCTCCAGGTTTAAACTTTTATATATAATTATTACAATGGCTTTTATTAATGACGATGCATACAACTTTGAGACCCTTGTCAAAAAGTGCAGGTCAAGGCCGGCAGGGATCACAGCCAGAATTTACAGACATGGCTGTACCTCTGTGCTGCTCTTACTGCATATATGCGTTGGATGGCTGGCTGTTCTGTGGATGGGTTCTGCTCAGTTAAAAAGTTGTGTGTGGAAAAACTGAAAATGCACAATGTCTTTAGATATTTGTTAGCAGACATTTATTTTGGATATAAATTAGGTAAAATAACTTGAAGAGGACTATATAGAAGAACTGTGCATGTTAAGTGGCTCATTAAAACTTTTTCATGCTTTAAACCTTTTTTGAACTGCTGATATGGAGAGTGAATGTATTTATATTGAAGGTTGTGCAGTGGAGTGAGCTGATTCAGTATGAATTTGTGTTTGATACAGCCCATTTCTCAATCTGAGCCTGCTTTTTATCAAGTCTCAGCAGATGCTCAGCATGATGACACTAAAAGGGCTCAGTCAAACTGGGGAAGTGAATTTTGGGGAGCTGGTCCTTCCAGATCTCCAGTGTTGTCACTACCAGTGCTGCCAAGCTAGAGGCAATCTGGAATCTGAGAACTGCATTTTCTTTTTGGTGTTTTTCTGTTTTGCTTTGGGTTTTTTGTTTGCTTTCTTCATTGTAATGAAAGACTGTGTTTGTCTAGGACCATTTGATGCTCTGTTCCTGTGGAGCAGCTAGAGCTAGCACTCTTCCTGCAACACTGAAGAAGTGTCTTTCCACTAGAACACTTTAGATAGCTTTCCTTCAAAATGTTATTCTTTGAAAGAGTGGTTGATTTGCAGGGACAAAGTTTTATATCAGCATTGATTTCTTACTCAAATGCTTTCTTGAGTTTGCTCATATTTACACTAGCTTTCCCTGAATTTCTAGCATTCTTAATATAGATGCAGGAATGTTTGTACATGCCAAGCACGAGACTTTTAGCACCCAGCTCAGCTTTCTTTGGGGATAGTCAGTATGTTTCTTTAAGGTTAGGAGTAGTGAGGATCCTTGCTGCTGTTAACAAGAATGCTTTGGTGGATCTCATGGATCATCTAAGGCTTTATATACCTATACCACAAGTAAAAAGTAGATGTTTCTGTCTTATTTTCCCACCTGTTTCCTATGTAGGATGAATATAGGAATGTTTATTGAAAAAAAAAAAAAAGGAAAAAGCTATTCAAGAATAGTGACTACATGAAAGGAACAACTCTGGCAGCAGCTGGGCCTCTGCAAATGCTGAAACCCTGTCACCTCATCATGGCATCTCACATCCTGAAAACATCCTGAAATAATGTGGGTTTGAGGTAGGCAAAGAGTTTGTATATCTGTCTGACTTGTTATGAAACACAGGCAAAGGTTTTAGGTAAGTGCGTGATCTTCATGTTTTTAATTTTTCCTCGTGTCTGAAACAATGTGGCTGCAGGGCAGTTGTTTGAAGAAAGGAACTGAATTTCAGCCAAAAGCTGAAATTAGCTTGAAAGGTTTATCAGTCCCTGTTAATTATCTCCTGTTGTGCAGTTACAGAAAGTGTAAGTGCAGCAGAGTGCAGCAGTATATCCATGCAGTAGAAAGCTTAAAGGTGTGGTGAGTTCCAGCATTGGTGAGACCAGCTAGAAGCGTCTTGCTAGACCATCAGTCATGTTGCATGGCAAAAGTGAGATATGGCAAAGAAGCATTAAGTTCCCTCTTCTCTCAGCAATACATAAGCTTCAATTTCATAGTGAGGAAAAGCTGCAACTCTAACCTGATGTATATGGAGCATCATCATCTCCACAAAGCGATCTTCAGTATTTTCATGAAAAGAAAGCGCAAACTCCTCATGTTATGTTGCACTTTTATAAATACAGTGGGCTTTCTTCTTAGTGGTCCGAAAGAATAGGGATGGTGTTCCAAGATAAAAAGCAGCACTTCAAACCTGTATTTTTGGGCAGCACTTTGCAGCCTCATGTTCCTAAGCCCTTAATTTTTTGCTCATAGTCGAGTTCTTCACTGACGTTTTAAAGAAAAAAATTTCAGCGCCCGCCGGTGACAGTGGATGTTTTGTAGCGCCTGGACTCCCGAGCATTTGAACGGACGTTTTCCACACGCGCGTCCCGCCCGCTCCCCTCAGGGGAAAGGAAGGCGGGAAGGGAGTCGAGGGCGGGGCAGCCGCCCCTCCTGCGCAGGCGCCGCAGCGCGCGCGCCAAAAGTGTCGGCCCTAGTTGGCGCGCGGCGGGCGCTGCCTTCGCTGGTGGAGCGCGGGCGCGGCGGGAAAGGCGCCCGGGGCTCCGGAGCGGCGCGCAGGTCTCGGTGCGGGATGGCGGAGTCCTTGGTGAGAGAGCGTGGGAGTGGCGGGTGTCCGTCTGTCTGTCCGTCCGTCCGTCCGCCTGTCTGTGCCTGCGCTGTGCTGTGGGCAGCGGCTGGTCCCTTCCGTAGCGCGGAGGCGCGGCCTTCGGCTCGCTCCTGAGGGAGGGACGGGGCCGTCCTTCCGCCTCCCTCTGGGGTCTTCCGCTTCTTTCTCCCTGAGGAGAGCGAGGCAGGGGTTGGCGCTCCGCGCTCCCTCCGGGGCCGGGCTGCTGGCACAGACACTTGTGCTCCGAGGGCTGCTCTGTCGGGAGCCGCCTTCCCCTCAGGCTGCTTCTGGAGAGCCGCGTTCCACGGGCGAGTGAGCGCGGCAAGAGCCGGACACTTGTCCAGCCGCGCCACTGTCGCGGTGTTCTGAAGTTGTAAAACTCTGCATGTGTAGCGCGGTACGAACACGCTGCAAACGAAATGTTAAAAGCACTTTTAGGTCGGTTACAGGAGTTTTTAATCTCTTTAACGCGAAAGGCTGCCTGCCAGTGTATTGTGCTGGGCTCTGCTGCCAGGGGGAGAGTTTAAGCCCGAGTGCCGCATTGACTGTGGAGTGTGGTTCTGTACGATTTCTGAGGTGGTGGCTTTTGGTCAGTTGTTTTCCCGTGTGACACCTGGAGTTTCCTTCTGCCACGTTAAGCTGATGTTGAAAGTTTGCAGTGAAATCAATCCGTATGTGGTTTTGGTTATTTTTGTTACCAGAAGTAGCATCCGAAGAGGAATCGCAAAGAAGTGCGAAGTGCTGTCACTATGGCAAACTTCAGAAAAACATGCTGGATTCTCTTGTGCTAGGACTAGATAATCTCCACGCTGCACATACTCACTTTTAAAATTTACACAAATGAGGAGGAAGTCATGGTTGTTTTTCAGCTAAACGTTTGCTTTTTTTTTGAGATGTTTTCCTGTCACATCTGTGAAAAACTGTGCTCTCCTCAGCTCTTGAATTTTTTTTGTCCTTTCTTGTTTTTGTCCTTTGCATGTTCCCAAGTCAGGGTCTTTATTTCATTTGTTGGCACAGAAAGTAAGGCTGATAATATGCAGCTGTTTGAATTATTACTGCTCTAGTTGTGGTAGCAGGTGACTGGAGTCATATTTGGTATTTGAATGACTTTGATTACATTCAGGTTTCAAGTGTATAAGGAGGCACTGGGAGTTAATTGAAGCTGTAGCTTTACCATGGCACAGCAATGTGCTCTCACTGCCCGTCACTTGTTGCCCTGCCTGTGACAAACAGGGTAAGAATTATCACGTGAGCAGTTAACCTTACAACACATCCCCTGCAGTATGTTATGTCCTAGCTTGCTTTGTGGTGGTTCATTTCCTTAAAAGATTATTTCTTTAGTCATTACACTTTTGTAAATGTTAACTAAATCTTTAGATTCTCTGTGATTTCTGTCATTTGAGTCTCCTGTAAGACTCTGACTTTAAATGCAACAAATGCTTTGATGGTTCTTGTGGAAAGGTGAACTTCTGGTAGTTGTTATAGGGGTTATAGCTACTGTGGCATTCTAAGAAAAAGAGGGCTGCAGTAAAACCTACTCTCCCCCTAGGTTTTTGGGGTTTTTTTGAGAATCCTTGAAGTCAGCTTTCTTGGTTTTCTGTCAAGTGTCATTTTACTGAGTAAAAATTGATTTTTATTTCTTCACAGAATTATTTAAAAAAAGACTACAGAGCAAGATTCTGCCATGGAGGAGGGTAATTTGCTCTTAAAATTTTATTCTTAGATTCTGCAAAACTTGTATGGATTTTTATCCATGAGCGTAATGTCAAAGCTATGTAGTGTATCCTGTTAAACTGATGTCTCGCAAGTTTCTTGTATTTCTTAGTGGTGGGAGGAACAAACAGTGTTGAGGGATAAACCCCCAAGGTTTTCCTTTGCATTCCTTTGCTGAGGCAGCAAACTGTGATGTAACTATACTTAAGGTACCCCTAACTAGGCTGTCTGAGTATGGCAGGAGTAGTCTGTGCAGACAGTTTGCCTTTCAAGAAGTAGAGAAACAAAGCCCCTCCAGAGTTCCAGCATATTTGGACCTTGCTGGTAAATGGTAGAGATGAATTGGAGTATTTGCAGTGCTGTAACATTCTTTAAAGGGATGTCTGATTTCCATGAGCTTTTTGTTACTGAAATCCAATTTTAGACTTGCATTTCATGACCTTACCAAATCTACCAAATTATCTCTTTTTAAAGGTGTATAATGATGGTTATGGGAGTAATACTCCATGGCTTTTCTAGTGTTATTCTGGTTTTGGTCAGCATGGTCTGGCTAATGAATCACTCATTTCTGCCTAAAAGCTACTTATTTCAAGAGAGACTGTTCATCCCGAAGGTTTCTTACGTCAAGGGTGTTGCAGCAGTTGCCTGTTTTCTTTTATGTAGAGAGAATTCTTCATTCTCATCACAGTCTGTGGCAGTGAGGCTTTTTTTCCTGGAATTCTGATTTAGCTAAGTTTCTTTGCAGATATTTATGCATGGAAATGGTAGGTAAAAATATATTAAAGCTGGGGCTAGGGGAAATCATTATCTAAAATATTGAAAAGTAAGAACTTTGCTGCTGTAATATTGCTGGCATAGGAACATTTGATATTTTTGATTTAAAATATTTCTTTTTCCCCTCTTCTTTTTAGAAGTAAGACTGGTGTTCAGCCAGGTCAAAGCGTACTGAAACTCATGCAGGATTGTTTTGAAAGTAAGCTCTTATTTGGTGTTTTGCTTAATTTGCAGGTAAAGGAAAAAAACCAATTTCTTCCTTGAATTACATTTAGTGGTAAATAAATAGAAATAGAAAATAGAGATAAAATGGATAAAAATAGTCTTTCTGAGGATTTGTAGGAGCACCCCTTTTCTAGCTGCTTAAAACTGTTTTAGCTATCTTGTAAAGGTAATCTTTCTTATTTGTATTTATGTGACTTTAGCAAGCCTCAGCAACTTGTTAAAATAAATGAGACCTGGACAATTCCAAGATTCGCATCTCTATAGTTTTTTCTTTATAGGTTGCAGCAGTGATCTTAAAATAAACTCTCCGAATGCAACCTGTTGCTCAACTCATGTTTTCAAAAATGAGAAGGGGACTTCAATGCAGAGCCCAATGGTAAGATAGTTATGGCAGTGTCGCAGCATAGCACTGGGTGCAGTTTCTCTTGGGTATAAGTTTAGTTCTGTAAGTTGTAGCTCTGTATGAACATTGAGTAAGCTCCATATGCTACATGTAACAGTATGTAGGATATCATTTAACCATCTGTAATTGTTGTTGATAATGTGGTTTTTTTCTTAGTTTGTTGTGTTATAACAGTAAATATTCTATAACTAGGTTTATCTAATAGCTTATTTTCTAGGGTTTTTTTCTAATGAAAGCTTTTTCAGCTTTCTGTCTAGGATACTTAAATTTCTCATGGTCTCAGGCTGGAGCATTCTGCCTTATTACTGGTGGTGGGTATGACTATCTTGGACTCAATTGGAGCTGGTTTTGGTCACTTTGCCAGATACATGGACACAGTTCTTAGCTAAATGATGGGCAGTAAAATTGAAAGGTGGTGCTTATATAAAAGCAACTTGTTAACTCCTGATAAATAGTTATCTGTACTATAACTTTGTTTATCTGTATCTTTGTTGAAGAGTGGAAACAATTTGCAGGCCTTGTGAGTTTGCTGGGAGAATGATGCCAACAATCTAGTTTGTATATTTAGTTTTAATGTTTTGATTCTATTTTTTTTAAATAGGATTTCCATTAATGGCAGGATTGAGAACAGGGAACCTTTATGATGGTGTTTGTTTACTTTAGTTTGATGTTAGAATATCGTATAATGTCAAAGTAATTCTTGCAAAACCTCAGCCTGTCTTCATAAAGGTGAATTAAATTGTTTAATTCATTCTAATGAAAAGAGTAAATAGCTTACCTGGAGACTGGCAGGATGTCTGTTTAAAGCTGCCTGTAGATTTTTACTGTGTATGCTGATTTTGCTGTTGTTTGAAATTTACAGTTACTTTTAGAACATCTTACGTGATAGAAGACTGAAGTGTTTAGTTAAAATAGGACTGTGATTCAGATGAGTACGAATTAAAGGAAGGAAATTATATCATGTCCTGTAGAAATTTATATTCCTGTCAAAATACTGTTGCTTTATCACATATTTTACTTTGTCTCATTAATTGTTATCAACTATGACAGCCAAAGGCAGCATCAACCAACTCTGTGAAAAGAGCCTGTGATTCTCCAGAACCCTCATGTACATTACTGCTAACACCAGTCAGGAGCAAAGGTTGGTCCTGCTATTATTAAGTTTTTTTTGGTAATTATTTCTTGGGATTTTGTAAGATTTTGAGTAGAAGAATTAAACCTGTTCTATATATATGGCAGGACAGTCACACAAATCACCCCTGAAGCCTGCAATACATGATTATGTAGCTGCCTCTAAAAAAACAGTGTCTCCTGTGTCTAAAGGAAAAAAAACCCAAACATTAAAAGACTTTGAAGCACTATGCCCAAGTCCTGCCATGTTTTTGGACCATGAGAACGATCCTGGGTCTGTTAGATCACCTTTTCCTGTGGAGAGGGCGAAAAGTTCTCCTGGAGTTAAGTAAGTAGAGCTGAACATGTTATGTTGTTGCATCCCTTGTGTGCCCCCTGACTTCCTGTAAATTAACACAGTGGTTTCGATCATTTATGAGTTTGGATTGTGAACTCATAAAAAATAATTCCAAGCTTTTCAGAAAATTTCTATATCTGTGTTTAGAAAGGGCAGAATTATTTTTATGAAATATTCTGGTGATAAGTGCAGTACCCAAGTGTAGGAAGCCTGTCAGAATAGACCTGAACTCTTCTTTGCAGAAGAGTTCACCAAAGTATCAGCTTCTCAGATAGTCTAGACTTTTTCAGTGAATTCTATTGACAGTGTTGACCTTGAAAGTTAATAAGAATTTGTTAAACTGAAAACAAGCATTCATCATTCCTCTTGCTCTGAATATACAAATGCTTTATGTGAAATAGAACAACTTGAGTTGTAATTTTTATCTCCTCATTGGAAAATACGAAGCCCAACACTGGCCACAGTTCTGCTATCCTGTAGGACTGAATCTCTGGGGTAGATCGTAGAAATCCCATGGACTCCCATTGGTGGAGTGAGATTGGGAAGACAGTGTGCCTCCAGTCTAGGAAACCTGACAATTTCTGAAGCACATTCTCCTAAAATTAGGAATTTGTCTTGCTGAGCAAGCCTTCACCTTGCTCAAGAGTCACCAGTTGACTCTATGTTACCTTGGGACACTTGCTACTATGCTGGCAAATACTATGGCTAAGCTGTGTTCCAGCAAATTACCAAAGGGAAGCTCATTCACGAAAAATGAGACACTGTCAGCAGGAGCATCTGTTCATCCTCACAATACTTTATTGTACACACAATATTTATAGCAATTTGTTTGAATGCTATTTCTCGTACATAGATTGTGTTTTGATGGCTGGAATACACCTGCTGCAGCCAAGAGCTGTGGGGAAGTGGAAGATTTGGAAGGACCTCAGACTGGGACAGATGAGCAGGTTGTTCTTGTGCAAGGAACAGAACCTGTTACGTCTTCTGTGCAGAGACAGAAGACTTTCTCTTCGGCTCTCTTAGCAGCTGTAGCAACAGGAACACTTCGACAGAGGTTTGTTTTGAGTCTTAATATGGAACATGATTTGCTGTTAAAGTAACCTGGGTCTGAAAACTGGAACAACATCCTTTTATCTATAAACAAAATCTGGGAGCATGTTTTGGCATAGTCCAACATTACTTAAAATTACCACTTGAGAAAGTGGTTGAATGATGGTTTCAAAATTGTATGCAGTCATTATTTAACAGTGCTCTTGATTTTTGTCTGCCTGTAAAAAAGTATGTTGAATAGTGGCTGTTGAATAGTGTTTCAGATTGAGCCTCGAGTGTTTTGATTGGTAGACTGGAGGATTTGGGAAAACCTTATGTGATTCTGAAGTTTGCAGTGAGCAATCAGTCTTTTTCAGGACTAGTCTGGATCTGACTGTTTACATAAGAATTTGACTGTCCAGCAGTTGTCCAAAGCAAGAAGCAGACCTTGTGCTCTGTTTGGAAGCTTAAAGAGCACTGAATGATGAACTTCATAACAATTCTTCCAAGGAATGTTCTGTACTGTGTTTAGGTGTCCTGGAGTCACTACTCAATTTGAAAGATTGAAAGTCGTTTTATGCCACAGCCCAAAATGATTTATCATTGTCCGTCCTTTCTGTAGATATTCAACCTCTGTATCACCACCTTCACCTCCCCCTGTGAAAGATCAAGATATAGAAATTGAAAATGAATGTGAATTTTTAATTGATGAATCAGGTGGTCCATCTTTTACTTCATGGATTTCAATACCCCGTAAGAACAAAAAATCAAAAAAAGATGGCTCTGCAACTCCTGTATCTAAATCTCAGCCCTCTGATAAGAAGACACAGAGTAAGAAAGGCAAGAACAGAAAAGCACAGGTTGAACCACTTACTAAACCTAAACCGGATCATCTGGATGTTGGAGCACTTGACTTCAAAGGAATGTCAGAAACGGATCCAGCCTCGGATAGTGAAGGAAATGTCGTTAAATCTCAAAGCCAAAAGAGTACTCTTACGGGTAAGTTATTTAACAGCTATTTAGACTTTTCCTTCCAGGCCATATTACTGGATTGTCATGGTTGATTAGGAAATTATAATAAAGTAGATGAGAGACATTATTGGATTCCTTTTTGACATTTCAGTTGCACAGATAGATTTGGATGTATATGAGGCAGTGAGACAAAGTGTCTTCACTCTTTTCTCACTCTCTTTACCCTTTCTGTTAGGACATAAAAGTTAATTTAACTTTGTTGCCTTTTTTTATGAGCAGGCATAGAAGGTAGGTACCCACAAACTTTTGCTCTTCTCTCTGTTAAAAGGAGGTTAAAATATGTGCATTGAAGGGGATTGGGTTTTAAGAATTATTTGTGAAGGGTTTTGTAGCAGGAAACACTGAAAACTGGAAAGCAGACTGAATGTAATATTTCTACTCCCTTTGTTTCTGTTAGAAAATACTGGAAGTACACCAAAATTTTTTTTATATGCTATGGCTTAGAGAAAGCCTTTCAGCCATCAGAGAAAAACCTGGTTTTGTGATACCTTTTTTGTTGTTTGTTTGTTTTCCTATTTTGATTCCTTGGTTTGTTTTTATGCATTCAGATGTCAAAATGTACCTTCAGATTTAATGGGAAAATGTCCAAATGCTTTTTGTATTGATAGGAAAGACTAAAAAGGGTACACTTAGGCCAGACTCTCCGAACCAGAAAAAGAACACATCCTGGAAACCAGAAGCTGAAGAACTGATGTCACAATCTGTATTGGAAACAAAAGCATCTGATGCAGGACAGTGTAAAACAAGGATGCTGCCAAATGAAGATTTGCCTATGACCTCGTCTGGGTATCAGCAAGAGCAGACTGTGTCTTCAAAGAAGTCTCTCAAATCTTCCAAGAATCTACAGTCAGCTTCAAAAGCTTCTCAGCATTTAGCTAAACTGAAACTTCCAAAAGTTAAAGTAGCTAAGAAAGTGGTAGTAAGTCCAAGAAAGAAGCTTAAAAAATCTGTCCAGAAAAGTAATAAAAAGCTTCAGTTGCAAAGAGAGGAGAGTTCTGACAGTGAACCTGGTGAAGAAGAGCTTGAAAGAGAGCCTGTAAAAATGAATGATGTGTGTACCACACCCTTGCATCAGAAATTGGAGACTCCCGTGGTTCAGAAGTTGGCTGTGTCTGAAAAGTCTAGAAATGTATTGCACACATTGGAGTCACCTGGTGGTGCAAATAACCAAACTCCTGTAGAAGCACTGCGACGTCCCATGGACAGTGTGAAGAATTCTGAAAAGAAACGGTTGCCAGCTAAGTATTCTGGGAAGATACCCAAAAAGGTTCCTCGCAGAACCAATAAAACTGTTTGCTCAGGCCCTGAGGACATTGAGTCTCAAACAGATTCTGACAGCTCTTCTGTACAGGACATGGCAAAAGAAAAACAGAAATTATCAGATGTGAAAATCAAAAATAACAAAAGGAAACATAACAGGCAGCGTGGACCACAGTAAGCTTTTTATGTGATTTCTTACAAGTGTGGTATAACTTGGGAGATAATTAAATGTGTCCTATTAACTTTTAAGCAGTGAGAGTGCAATTGAACTATATGATGATTTGAGACTGGTTAATAGAGAAAGCAAGTGGTGTGATCGGTATCCTATTCTCAAATGTGGGTACCAAATCTAGTGTCTTTTACATGCTGATTAAACTGTTCTCATGAGACTTGCCTAGCAGATCCAGTTTAACACAATCCTGCCACCCGCAGAGGAACTTCACTGTCAGGTTTGTTATTTTTTTAAATCAAATTTAGAAAATACAGCATTTAATTCTTCAGCTGTATATATTTTTGTAGAAGTAACTTTCTAATGATTGGCAATCTAAAGATGAAGTTTAAGGAGTCTAAAACCAGTTTATAGTGATTGTTATTTGCATTGCTCTTTAATTTTATTTTAGTTTCTCTTGTATGATTTTGTTCAGCACATTAAATTATTGACCTAAAGGTTCCTTCCATTAAGTAAAATTGACTTAACACTGAATGTACTAAGATTTACTTTTTTTGTCTTCTAGAGGTTCCTGTGCAGCTGAGAAGGCTCTGAATTATGAAAGGTGATTTCTTGAGTTGTCTGAGAACCTTGAATTTAATCCCACTTTCAGCCCCTCTGAGACAGAACAATCCGATACTATTACTACATTCTCTGCTCTGGTGAAGTGCCTAGTAGAAAAGGATTGTGATTCATGCTTGAGGGTTTTAAATACTGTGCTAATACAGTTAATATTAGTACGATTTGTGAATGTAGATGGGTGTGTATCTTGCCCTTCGTGAGATGGGAACTTATAACAAAGCAAACAGGAGTGGCAATCTGTAAAAGTATTGAATTTTAAGGAGTCATTCTACTGAAAATTTTGGGGTTTTTAGTTATAAGGGAGCCTACTTCAGACTTACTTGAACGAATTTGTAGTGTGTGTTTGCTAATTTAGATAATTGAAATGCATTTTTGGAGTTTAGGGGGATGACAGCTGAACTTCAGTGGCACAGTAAAAGCAGTGAAGCACAGCCACAGATGGAGGAAGAAGGAAGGTTAAGGGTACTGATGCTAAGGCTGTAAGAGAAGTCTGGTTACACGTGATTTGATTGCTAGGGAATCTGGTGGAGTTACACATGTCAATTATTGTCATGTTATGGAGAAGATTTCATCACAGAATACCCATTAAATGTGTAAATTGTTTTACTGTTCGTTCCTTACAGCACGCAAAACATTTCTTAAAAGCACTTCTGTAATTATGTTATATGGAAAATGGTTTGAAAGGTAATGCAACAGAAGAAGGTCTCTTTATTCTTGAGGGAAGAAAAAAAGAAAAAACTTAGGAAACTTATTTAGAGGGGAGATGTGAGCACTAATTTTTCTGCCTGATGACTGAGTAGAGGAGCAGTTGATGAGTTTCAGACCTCTGATTTCTAACTAGCAGTCATTTGCTTTAGTTTCTGATCAGTATAGACAGATGTTTAAAAGAAAAATAAACCCCAGCCCATATGAGCTGAAAAAACCTTAAATTTGCTATTCTTGGTAGTGCTGTAACATTCCTTTGACATTTAACATGTTTAAGAAGGTATATTTTTTATTCCTTAGCAGTGGGCCTCTTCTAGAACACTGTGATAAATTTGTTTCCAGCAGTAAGTCTTGTGAACAGGATGATACATCTTCAGGTAATGTTTGAAGTTGGTATTTTCTTGCATTTTACCTATAAGCTTCTTATAAAGTGTAACTGATGATTCAGTAATATCTGTTGTATTCAGCTTGTCCAGAACAAGTGCAGATTTTATTGTCTGTGGTTACATTTCTGTCCGAGTAAGTGGTACAGTATTGCCAGCTTTGTTGTGTTAGCTTTGGAAGGACAAGCCCTTCATGGTTTGGCATGAAACCTACCAGGATAAAGTCATCCCTCAAAAATACTTTGAACAAACTTTTCAGGCTCAGTTTGTACCAATGTGATGAGTTGCCATGTGATGGTACTATATGCAGTCGCTTCAGGCCACCCTGGACCAATTGTACAGCCTGATGGAGTCATGGCCTGTTCACCTAAGAATATTCTGGTTTGGGGTTTTTTGTTTGGTTGATTTGGTTTTTGTGATTTATTTTGGGGGGAGGGGTTGTGGGTTTTTTAGGTGGTTTTTTTGTTTATTTGTTTGATTTTGGTTTTAAGTTTCACTGTAGGAGTTCCACATGTTGTCATAATGAACATGAGCCCTGGAGATAAAAAGTCTTTTCATTAGTGTTTTAGAGCCAAAAGCAAATATGTGAATGTTATTAGTTCGTGCAGTGCTTTCTTCAAAGACCTAGTTTTGTGTGTGTTCTAGTAAGAAGTTTGTTCTAAAGTTAGGTTTGAGTGGTAGAAAGCTGAATGAGCTTGCACTTTGATCAATAAAATTATGTATATTGTTATAATTTGCCAATGTTTGTTTTATCAAGAGAGGTAGGTCTGAGGGCTGTATACCTGAATGTATATTTTTCATGTAATTTTTGAGTTTACTCTGTTTAAAAACTGATTACATGCACTGTTTATCTACATTGGGTTTCATATACGCTTATAGCCAAAGGTGTTAGTGGGAACACTGTCATTGGGACTTCAGTTTGTTACCTTTGGTTGCTTCTAGTGGGTATGTTCAATAAGAGTCAGGAATAATAAATACCTATGGTGGTGGTTTTTTGAATGTTTTTACAGATAATTCTGAAGACTTGAATTATAAATTAAGAGAGATGTTGTCAGACGACATTGCAAGGCATAAAATAGGTAAGATTATTTTAAAATACTATAATCTAAATGTGTAAATAAAATTACATTTCCAACTTGATGTCAGCTTTGCTGAAGGAGACTGGCACTGCAGCTATAACTGAGCTACCTGCACTGAATTTTTTCCAAAACAATTGAGTCAAGACAAGTTTACAGATAGATCTGTGAGAACAGTAAGAGTTTGAATTAGTTTGACACAGTGTGAGGGTGCAAATAACCTTCCTTCTCTGATGGTCTGAGTGTGGATAGGGTGGAACAATAGATGTGCAGTCAGTTGTAGTTCCATGATTGTCTGTTTGGTGGTTTGTGGTTTTTTTTTATTGCTTTCATTATTATTTTATGCACAATGCTTCAGTTGCCTACCTTCAAAAACTGTTTCAGTGAGTTTTTTGTGTTTACTGTAACAATCGAATATTCTTGACTAATTTGCTCTTAGCTCTTACAGGGGCTTTTATTTTTTTTTACAAACACTAACATATCATATCTTGCTGTATTCATATATGGCAGCTTAGACAATTTGAAAGCTGAGACTATGTAATAAGTACGTCTGAAGGTAAATATCTGATAAATCTTTGGAATGTGGGGAGTTTCCGTTGGCAGAAGTGCTGCTCTTCTGTACTTTGGAAATGGGACTTGTGAATCTGGGAGAGCAGGGGGTGTATATGCAGGCTCTTGCTCTCCCCTTGCCATAACCAAGGCAGTGCCTTTTCACTGTTGCTAATAAAATCCCTCAGATTTAGGCAGGGTCCTTAGTCTTTGTCGAGAGCTTTGTCTTCACAGTTGTAGCATGTTTGCTATCCTTGTGCTTGAGCTGCTAAGGCCCATACCTCAGTGATTTATTAGGATACATAGAATTAAATCTAATGTAAAGTCAGTGTGGTGTTTATTTAAGAAAAAGGAGAGTGAAAGAGTGATGCATGCGAAAGAAGGCTTTTGGCAATATTTGGATCCCATTTTTCTGTCATGTTAGCAATGTGATATAAATAGCTGAGAAGTGCTGACCCCCTTATGATACAGAAAAACAGGAAAGGAGACTTAATATTTTCAGTCTCTGAATTTTCCTCTCATGCTTAATGTGAATTATTTCATCCTTCATATTAGTAATGCCTTCCAACACACCTAATGTTCGTCGGACAAAAAGGATACGGCTAAGACCTCTGGAATATTGGAGAGGCGAACGCATAAACTATGCTATGAGCTCTTCAGGTATTGGTTCCAAAATACCAATTTGCTTCATTCTGATGGGGCAGGAAAATGAAATCTGTGGGTTGGTCTAGTGCCATGAGAGCTTTGAGAGGCTTACTACTGCATATTTTTTTAAAAAAAAGATTATTTATGATGTCTAGCTTTTTAGTCACCTTTCCACATAGTCTTTTTCTCTCCTGTTACTCCTGTATCAGCTGTAAATAATATCAGCAGAGCATGTCAACCACCATTGCCTTCACTGTTCAGAGACGAACAGAACAGTTTCTCTCTACTAGCAGGTTTATTACATCAGAGATTGTGTAAAAGATGACCTTTTGGATCATTCATTGAAGCATTTCTTTGTGTGAGGATTGTTTTCCAGAGCAGCTACTGTAATATTTTATCTGATCTCAGTGTTAAATTCTGTAAGGGAACAAGTATATCTTGTTCTCTAGTTTGTTTTTATTGTTTCTTTTTTTTTTTTTTTTCCCCCTGACAGTTCAGCCTAATTCAGTCTCTTCCTAATGAATTAGTTTGCTTGAAAATAGTATTTCTTTATGTTCCTAAAATTGATACTTTGTCTGAAAAGATGACTTCCTTGTCATGGCTTTCTGAAATGTTCTGTGACTGAAGTTTGATAAAATTATTTTCAAAATATCTCAAGTTCCAAAATACTTAATGTTGAAAAGCTTTTTGGTTTGTCCTGGTTTTCTAAAGCTGTCTGAAAATTTCAGCATCAAGGAAGTATATTCCCAATTGAATTGCTTGTTGGTTGTGTAAGGTTGCATTCCTTTAAAGTTACTGTGAGTTAGTGAACTTTGTTTAACTTCCTTTTGTTTCAGGGGGGCTTGTGATTAGTGGAGTAGTGCATCCAGAAACACAATCTCCCAGGAAGGGTAAACAGAGGAAGGATCATCACAAGCAGAAAACCAACAAAACAAGTATGAACACAGACTGTTTTCCCTACTTGAAAAAAATAGTTACCTGTAATCACATTCTCTACTGCTGTAAGATTTTTCTTCTGTAAACACTTGATTCTCTCTATGGGTGAAAATAATTTTATAACAAAATGTATTAATGTGATCGGATGTGGAAAAACCTGTTCTTACTGTGTATCTATAATAGTGCTATATATTCTTGTTGTAAAAATGTTAACTTCTCAGAAGAAGGGTAGAAACAGGACATACCCAGAAACAGTGTTGTGCCTTTAAAGCAGGGGTAGAAGAAAATGAACTGTACTTCTGTTTGTGTTTGGAGCATGATGCTAGTGTGCAAGCTAAGGTGTAAAAACTTGTGGTCATTTTACTGATACCTGTAATATCACATCTGAAAAGGCAGCATACGGTGTTAGTAGAGTCTCAGGCTTTTATAGGTTAAATACAAAACCACAACATGGTTGGTGAAGAGAGAGCTCTAAGAACAGTGCATAGAATGGCTCAAAGTAGGCAATAAATCTGTGTTTAAATTGAGGAATAGGAAGCTTTGCTAGAGCCTCTGTGGCCAGATAATAACTATGTTGTAGGTAGTGTTCAGAAAAGGGAGTCTGAATCCAAATGCCATATTATTTTTACTGTGCAGTCTGGGGGATGTTTTTGTGCTAAAGAGTCTTTATGAGGACTAGAGCTTTTGTTTGAAACTGAAATATTTCCTTGTGAAGTTACAGAATTAAGAAAACAAATGCTAACAAGCATGGAAAGCGCCATATAGTCCTAACACAGTTTTAAAGCAAATCATGATTGAAAAAATCAACAGTGAAATAAGGAAAACAGTCACTTGTGGTACAAATTTCTGATTTTCTAAAGTGTTTTTAATGAATTTTATTCCTTAACTCAAAAAGAAAGTGGTAGGACTAGAGAAGCTTCAGGGAAAGCCCATCAGAAACATGGAAGGACTTCCGTACAAGTAGCAACTACATAGTGGAGACTCCTCAACCCTGAAGAGAGTAGTGTGGAGGAATGAGAAAGACCTGTAAAATCATGAGTGGTGTGGAGAAGGGAAATAGAAATAAATTGTTTTGTTGAGGTTTTTTGTATGTTTGGTTTTAAACATAAGAACTAGAAGATGTGGCAGGAAGATACTGAGAGCTGGGTTTTTTAGCAGAATAAGGTGGCCATTCTCACTATGTGCTTCTGCCCCAGAACATTGTGGATAAAAATATTTATGTAGATTCAAGACAAGAACTAAATATATTAGCAGGAGACTTAACTGTTAACTGCTCTAAATAAAGTGTGTGAACGCCAGGGTAGAGGTGAAAAGTGTACCACAGAAGTGCCATTACTCTGTTATGGCATTTTTGGAGATGGAAGGAGTACTTATTTTCAGCCACTGATGGGAGACTGGATCCTGGTCTAGATAAATCTTTGATCTAAGTACAGTTTATGTTACAATCTAAATAATTTGCAGTGCATGTGAACCTGAGCTAGTAGTGACTGTTCATGTTGTATCTTACAAGAACTACTGGTTGCTTTGGATGCGTTTGAACTGTCTTCCAGAAGTGATCGATTTCCTCTGTAACAGACATTCATCCTCAGGAATAGTGTTTCACTCACATCCTGGAGTTTTAGCGATGCATATAAGGACTGTCAGCTGAGTAAAAATTCTAGCACAAATTCTTAAATGGTATTGATACAATAAAGAATCTGTTGCTGTAGCTACACGGTTACGCCTGTTGTTGCTTCTTTTTATAGAGAGATGGCTATGGAACAAAGGTGTTCAAATGCAGCAACTTTCTTCCTACTCCTGACTGTCTTGGTGTAAGGGTATTTAAGCAGCCATGAGTGCCTACAAAGTGCTACAGCTTGCCTTTAACATTCTGCTTCTGGCTGTGTTTAAAGAAATTTCTTGTGCCCTGTAGAGCTAAAATTGTCTGCTTAAGAGAATTCTGCAAGAGAGCTTTGGGATATTTATTCTGTTGTGAACATTCTCCAGTGTCTCTTTTCTATTTGAAAAGCATAGGGTTGTCATTAATTCTTAGGCTATTTCCTTCTCTGGAAAAATCCTTTTTATTACATCCTTTTTGTTATAGAAATAGTTCTCAGATTGACAACTTACAGTGAGATTCCCATAATGGTATTTCTTGAGAAAAGGAAAATTGGACATGCACTTAGTTTTTTGAATGCTTTATCTCTTGAGTCTGCTGATGCCTATCAGCAGTAGGTAAAAGCAAAAAAACTTGTTCTTCATACTTCATAATGTATTTCATATCCTCTCAGCATCTGTTGCTGGACAAGCACTTCTCTGAAAGTACAGATACTTTTGAATAATTAGTGTTGTTAATAGCATAGGATAAATAGTTGATGCTCCCCTGGGAAATTCCTTAGGATTTAGAGAGCCTTCATTTATTACACACATAAATTATTTCAATGAAAATTACATTGTCAAGGAATTGTTATGGATGGTTTCCTTTCATTTGAAGTAAGTTTATTCAGTCTGTTTAGTCAGTTATTAAAACAAGTTTAAGTACTTAATGTGTGACATTAGAATTGTGGAAAAGTTGTGGTTAAATAATTAAGCTTTTGAAATGTATAGTGACTTTTTCTGGTTTCATTTTGATTTCTCTGTTTCCTCAGATAGAAGAGAGATACCTGCAAGTTTGGATCACAATCTAGCTGATACTTCTAAGCCAACTGTTGTACTGGACCCAGTAAGAAATGAGGAGGTACTTCTAGGTGAGTTGAAGGGAGGTGACCAAGGGACTTCCTGAATTATATAGGGTATGTTTAGACTGAAAAGAAAAAAAATTGTTCATGCCACATTGGGCATAAAAAGGTGAGCTGTTGAAATATTCTTTGCTCTTCTGGAGAAAGTTCTGAGTGAGACACAAAAAGCATTGTGATTTTGCAGCTAAATATTGAGTCTAGCTTTTGGAGGTGTTGCACTGAAACAATATGTAATTCACTGAGCAAGTAACAAGACTAATTATGTGGCAGTATTAATGTTAATCTCCTGGCCTTTTTTGTAGAATGTATTAACACTGGAAACAGTCATGCTTGCTTCTTCGAAGATGAAGCAGTAGAAATACACAAAACTTTGAGTACATCTGTTTTTGCAACTGGTAAATTGATTTTGAAACCATTTAAAGAAAAGGGATACCAGTTTGTCCACAGGGATACAATAGTAAGTGTGCTTTTTTATTATTTTTATAAAATGGACTATGTAGACAGGAGATGTTAGAGTGGTTGGAAATAACCAATGAAGTTGACAGGTTTTTCAGAGTTTTTCCCTCCCATAATGCAAATAAACATTAATGAATCATTTCCTAGAGGTACTTTGCATGCACATGGCCCAGACTTTGCTTCATGCTAGATCTGCATGTCCATGTGCACTTGCTGTCTGGATCTTGCAGGGAAGATGGAAATATCAAATAAGATGACGCCATCCCCCTTTTGAGTTGTGCAACTTATTTTTTAGCAGTGTGGGAACAAAGGGATTGCAGCTCTGCCAGCTTATTTGGGTTTTTATCTTTGTTACGACACGTGTGCAGATGTTTTCTGAGATAACTTTCTTAAATGTTTGCAAAGGGAACTTTGCTAACCTTAGAACCATTTGACTTTCATTAAGGCTTTCTATATTATCCGCGGCAAAATTATTGCTACATTACATAAGACGTCATATTATCTGACCACGGGGGACTCCTTCTATGTTCCAGCAGGTCAGTACATGTGTCGAAAATCAGTTTGTTGGAGATGGTTGAGACTGAATTAGCATGCTAGGGATCAAAACCAAACTGAATGATTTAGAGTGAAGGTTGAATAGAGATTGGGAATATATAGGGTTAGGGAGAATGGAAGGTGATAGAGCACTGGACATGGATTGATAATCTAATTGTTGAATGCAGTGGTTTACATGCTGCATGTTTATATGCATTGGCCTCCAAGTTTTTATGACGCTACTGAGTTCTGAGAGTAAATTTCTCTTGGTATTTTGATTCTGTTGCTAGCTATAATGTCGGGGAAACACCACAGAGAGCTTAATTACAATTGTTTTGGTCATCATCTGTTTGGTGTTTTCTTCTATGTAAAATTATGAAAATCCATTTGGATCATTTCACATGCGTTGTGCTTGATACATGGAAGGTACAGAATGTCTTGTTGAATGGGTTGTAATTTCGTATGGGTTGTTGAGAATTTGAAGGCCTGATTTTGTCCTTCTGATAAAAGTGACATGAATTCCATATGGGAAGCTGTCCATCAGTGGATTAAGATACTTATCAGGGGATTTTGTAGTACTCATAAAGCAGGCTGTTCATGAAGCTGTAAAAAGCTTTTGTACAGCTTTCTTGTGAAGAGGCTATCTTAGGAAATGAGAAATTAGCCCTTTTTTTCTGTTAAGTTTTCAGTACGATACCCTAAGTGAACAACCTTTGTTCAATTAATGCTTGATGATTTGAAGGGTTTTTTTTTTTTCTGGTGTTTAATCTTAAAAGTTTAGGGGTTCTGCAGAGGCAATTTGTAGTTTGGTTTTTGGGAAAGTGGATTATATAAAATGCTGAAAGTTTCGTATGACCATAAGGATCTGTGTTTTATCTCCGTTCCTTCCTGCCTCTTCACAGTCAGTCTCAGTATGGTGGGATGGTCAATGCAATGTTTGTGGCACGTGATCTCTGTAAGTCATTGTGTGGATCTATGTGAATGTTAGGGTGTTGCTCATTCCCAAAGTTCAAAGCCTATTAGATGATTCTATTTTGTGTTCATGCTAGTGAGCAAATCTCAAGTGAAGATCTGCAGGTAAGTTTTCATGTGCAATTTTTATTGATAGTTTCTATAGGAATGAATTAAAGTAAATTCAGTCACCTCAAAGTTTTATTGTGGGTTTTGAGAGTTGAGAGCTCAAGCCTGTTACATTCTTTTCAGTAAAAGTCTTCTAAGTCAAGATGCATTTTTTTATTACCACAGGTTAAAATAGATGACACCAGCTGTATTCCTTGTCATCTCTTTGAAATGCAATGACCTGCCTATAAGAGTGGTATCCCAGATTAGGAGCTAATATTCCTTCTGTTAAAATATACTAAATAAAATTACACTTGGCTGAAGATAGGGCAGGACTTGAAAAATTGCTAGTGGCTCCTAATGAAAACTTACCCTGTTTTTATTTGTAGGAAATGAATATAACATCCGTAATCTTCTGAACGAAGAAAGTGTTCTTCTCTTCACACAGCTCAAAGTCAGGTGAAGAACTTTCTGTAGAGTTTGCTGAAATGCTTGTCAAGCTTTAGTATGTTCTGAAGTTCTTTTTACGTACAAAAAATGTTTGCATTTGCCCACCTTAACATTATAAATTATTCGAGAGCTGCTGAAATCAACATAAAAAGAGTTAGCAACAAAACCAAAAGAAGCTCAGTTTGTTGTCAAACTGAAATGAGGTATTGAAGGACCTCATTCTGCGTCAGTTACTGTACTTGTGCCATCCGGCAACTGAAAGATACAAGTATAAAATGTGTGGATATATTGTTCCAAATTTTATCAATATGCTTAATTTCTCTAAAGATGCTTAGTGCTTGAAAAAATGTTGTCATCTTTAGCTAACATCTGATAGATAGTCTTAGCAACTCCCTGGTACAAACTGCTTAGACTAATCTCTATTTAAATGATGAACCTCCTGTTTGCATTCCAGTAATTGTAGTCTGGGAGATGGGCTACTGAAATGTTTGTGTCCTGGGGTCCAGCCGCCTTCTAAATATGTTAACGATAAGCATTTCTTCCTTGCCTGGCAGCTGTATGGTTACTTCCTCCAGTTCCAGTAGTGAAACAGGAGCTCTTAAGTAGGAGCTTATCAGTAGTGTCTTTTGTATGGAAACTGTGGCCTGATTAGCTCTGAACATTGATGATAGCTTTGTGTAACAGCAATAGGTCATTGCCAAATGTATTACTTTAATATCTCCTTTTGATTTCCTTGCTGTGTTCCTGGATAATAATGAGGACCTTTGGGAAAGCTGTAATTATACTGTATACTCCAGAAGTCAAGTCTAGACAGCAGATGGTATACATAGCATTTGTCTCCCAAGTCCTTCATGGTTTCTTCTGGCTGAAGATAAGGATAAACTACAGCTATTTTGGTAGGATGTTTTTTGTCTGATCACAGCTATCCTCAAAGAGAAGGAGATAAGGAAAATTGAATTGGAATCAAGAACTTTTAAGGACTTGAAGATTGAGTATGGACCTTGTAAACAGTCTTGGCCATGAACTTTATACTAAATCTAGACTATACATTAAAACAGGAAAAAGGAACTGGCTTTCAGCTGCCGGCTAACTTTGTGTGTCTGTGAAAGGCCTTGGACGCCAAGATTGCCATGCTTCTGTGAAAGACTTTTGATTGAGGAGTTTGAGATAATACTCCTTGTCATTCTCTTTCAAGCAATAGTTCCTATGACTGGTGCACATATAGACAGGCAGTAGAAATACTTGATAGAGAGTTTGTGATATCTTTTCATTCATGGCTAGGTCATGTGTAACTCTGAGAAGATGAAATAGGAACATATTTTGTTGTTTAGTTCTGCCTGTCTTAACAAGAACTATTTGCTGACAGAGTTCCGAGTACACAGTGGGACTTGTTTTTCTTACCCTCAACTTTTGTAAGTAGTTTGAGTTAAAAAAAGAAGTAATTTGGTTACTACATAAGATTTGATGTTGGCAGCTTTTCTGATTTTTTGGGCTTGAATTGGTCTCTTCAAGATCAACAAGATTCAAATACTGTCCTTTCTGTGTTGGAGCCATACCAGCTACCAGATGGGCACACATGCTGTTGCCACTGCTTGAAGGGATCCCACACATTAAACGTTTACTTTTTAAATTTTTCAATTCCTCAGGCCTGCCGAGGTCTGGAAATTTGCCACTTGGAAAAAGAGTAAAGGGCCAGCATTAGACCAAAGTCTCTGCTTGTAACCCAACCATGTCTCCCAGCAGTCAAGCCATGGATGTGATGGTCTCTGATCCCAGCAGCAAATTGCTTCCAGTTGAAAGTCAGAACAAGAAAACTTCTCAGTTGTGTTAAAGACCACGAAGTTCAAAATGAAAATACTCTGTAAATTTTCTTCTGTGTTACCTGTCTGCAGATTAGGTAGCAGAAGAATGGGTGCTTTGTAAGGGTTTAGTGAATGTATGTGGACTAGGGAGATTATGGCCATAAAAGAAAGTGTGGATGATGATGTGACAGAGCTCAATAGACTGCTGCTTGCCAGTGATGTGTTTTCATTTGTTGGACTCAGATGAGAAGTGATACATTATCATTGTCATATCAGGCACTGATGTGTGTTCCCCCACTGCACTATACTGCAACTCGACAGCAAGGGTTTGACTGGGTTTTCTTTTGGGTCAAGAGTAAATGATGAGAAATATGTCCTTCAGGATGCTTCCTTTAACAGAAGTAATGTGCAGACCTTTTCCTGACAGGCTGGAAAGTTCAAATGTTCAAGTGCAGGTTTGAGGTCAGTATGTCAGTTTGTGTTTTCCTAATTTTATGTCTGGGAGTGTCAACAGAAAAGGGTGGATTTGATAAAGTATGTCGCTTTTTAGGCTGAATGGCTTATTGCTTTCTGGCTGATCGGTTTCTTGGGAGAAAAGTCGAATGTAATTTGCAGAGAAAATTGTGTAGTTGGACTACATCTCAAAATGTTTGTGGTTTACTTCATTTTTAAGAAGCAGTATCAGTTGTACCAAGGAATGTTCTCTGGAATATTGCTGTACTTTAGCAACACTTCTACTATTTGTCAGTAGATGGGGCTTCAGGCACAGCTGTTTGTCTTTTGCTGGTATCTGTTTGTTAGGGTCTGGTTTTTGAAAGGGAGGAAGAAGAGTGTGTTACAGGTGGAGATAAATTCAGTTGAATTCTGTTGCAAGGAGACAAAAACAGGTGCCATATACATTAGGACTTGGTACTGAACATTACGAAGTTCATTCTTTTAGCATGGATGTTGTACTAGTCACAGCCACTTGCTCAAAATTGGTTTTTAAAATGTTAGTACGCTGCAGGAGTTGAGTTGAGGTAGATTGTTCACTGTTGGTCTGGATTACATTTAAATTTTTTTTCTTAAACTTGACACTTGTATGAAATTTGCTTCTGTGTCATTAGCCTGAATATAGTGTGGGGAGGTGCAGGAGAATGTTCTGAGTTCCAGGACTCCCGAGTTGTGCAGTGTGTCAGTCAGTAATCAGTTGCTAGTCAGAAACAGTAGCTGATGTTTCACCCATGCTTGGTCTTGTTTTGGCTACATCTTTGTGTACATCAGGCCAAATTTGATATGGCAAATAAAAAAGCCTTTTATAAAACATGAGAAGTTAGTGCTTTTCTTCCTGCATGTATGTGATTCTTTTTTCCAACATATTTTCTACTCTGCTGAGTAATCTTGCTTCAACTAGCTACTGTGGTTTAGCAAGGTTTTTGTTAAGCTAGGCTGACATTGGTTAGCCAGTGTTACCTGCTTTGGAGTGAAGTGGGGATCATTGTTATGTAAGGGACACAGCCTTTTCTGCTGCCTATGAGATATACATACCATTCCTGGAGGATGCATACCGATGGCCTGGAGGATATCCCTGTTTCAGTATATTAATTCATTGCTTTCTGTCACCAGTAATTGAGAGCTGGAAACAAAAGCTAAGTCACGTATTTGAGCTTCTTGTTAGTAGATACATTTGTTCTATTTGTTACTGGGTAACATCCAGAGATTTATTTTAAGGAGCTTAATGGAGGAGTGCCACCACAATAAAACGTCAGTTTTGAAGGCTTGGCTCCCGTTGAAAAAAATTACAGGTTAGTAGGTTCTTTTGCAAATCTGTGTTTTTGTAGTTTCAGTTGGTTAGAAAGCTGTTTCTGTTTTACTAAACAAAGCTTTTTGCAGCTCAAAGCAGCAGAAGAATTATTGCAGAACTGTCAGATGTATATGCACATTCATATTTGTACAACTCTGTAAACATAAAATAGGAGATTGTGAGCTGAGTAATTACAGAAAAAAATAAACAGGACCAATAAAACAAACTGTTGAGGCACATATACAGCTTCTTCTATTTTTCAAGTGTACAGCTAAATTGGTTATTTGCAGATGATTTTAAATTAACATTTGGAGAATGCAATAAACCTAAAGAGCTATTTCCTCATAACAACTGAAAAGGCATTCAGCAGAAAGGAATTTTTCTTACATTTTTCCTGATGTGTAGTCTCTGCATGATGTCTTTTGTTATACAGGATTTACTTTAAGTGGTGATTGATTGCAGATGATACATCTAACTGAAGAGCATGGACCATGCCTCTTTCATGGTATTGAACAGTTGTTGTAACTGAATATCTTAGTCTTTCCAAGCTGGTACATTTTCTTTGCAGAATATCCTGTCACTTCATGGATATTCACAAATGCAGTCAGAAGAGATCTCAAAGCCTAACTTTTCTCAGGTTGTGTGGACAAGCTTCATTTAGGATTTGACAACTGAAGTGATTCCTGTGGTTCATTTCTACCATGAAAACAGTGGTTGATCACCAGTCAAAATAGTTGGCTTGCAGGTCATTAGGAGAGGAATACATTAAAAGGTATGCCTCCAGAGCTGCCCTGTGTCTTTAAGCCCACGCACAAAGCTCCTATTCTGATCTGCTTCAGTTAAACTTATGTGCCCAAGTAAAGGTGCACACAAAAGGTTGTAAAACCACATGTACTTTACAGTTTTTCTTCAGTCATCTCTTGTTTGGAGCACAAGAGGAACAATGATTGAAACAAGCAGCTGGAAGAAGCAAAGTGTTTACTTTGTCAATCTGACTGTTCAGTTGAGATACAAGTCTAGAAGAATTCACAGGAAAAAATATTAGTGTCCAAAATAAGACTTTTTCTGCTGTTGGTGCCATGAGGACACAGCTGTCTGTGCTGTAACCTACACTCTTGGTTTGGGATTCTAGTAGTGATATAATCACTTGAGTTTAAGAGCATTATGTCATCTTATGTAAAGCTACAGGGTTCAGCAAATGAGCGTGATGTATACTCCACTGAAAAAGAGGCCTGAATTTACTGAATTTTATCCTTTCTTTATGTTAGCAACAGTTTTGTTTTGTAGTACAGTGGGGGTAATGCCAAGAAATAAAAGTTAATTATGAAAAAGTTTTTTCCAAACACAATCTGAACTCGAAATTTTATTGCTGACGAAGAGGGAGCTCCCCTAGGATACAGTAGCCTATAAACTGAAGAATCTGAGTACTGTTCCTATATTTCAGTTAGTGCCAAGGAAGCTCTGAGGCTAATTAATCAAAACAAATTTACAATTAAGCCTGGAAAGGAAGACTAATTAAGTAGACAGTTAAGAAAAGTGCTGAAGAAGGGAGCAACCTTAAGGGGAAAGTATGAGACTCCCAGCACTGGCCCATGAAGGACAATTAAGTGATAATTGCAGAGACCTTTTTGCATCCAGCAAAGGCTGTCTGCCATTTATTATGGCTGATTTTCATATTAGTAGAAGTAGACATTTGCCTGATGAGCGACTAAGCTTCACTGTTCAATCTTAAGGTAATTCATAG
Source organism: Grallaria varia (assembly GCA_013396735.1). NCBI lineage: Eukaryota > Metazoa > Chordata > Aves > Passeriformes > Formicariidae > Grallaria > Grallaria varia. The sequence continues at coordinate 227,900 of VWZG01000564.1, forward strand.
GTAAAGCAGAGAGGTCGCTGCAGGAATAAATTAGAACACAGGTCCCAGACTGGAATGGTGTTTTATGTAGTGAAAAAGCCCCGCTGTTTTAAAGACAAACTGAACATTTCCTTTATTTGCCATTTCATTTTGTGGCATACGGAGTCCATGTTAGCATCTAACTTTCCAAAGAAATTACATTGAATAGACCATGAGAATTTAGAATAGCTTCATTTTGTTCATTTGCCCACTCACTGAAGTTCACAGAAATCTTTACCTTGTCATGAAATGGTTCTGTTGTTTATGTCCTTGTATTGGGTTTGCATGGCCAGGTTTTCGTAGTGGCAGTGGGAGGCTACTGGGATGGCTTCTGTGAGAAACTGCCAGAAGCTTCCCTCGTGTCCGACAGAGCCAATGCCAGCTGTCCCCCATGTGGACCCGCCGCTGGCTGAGGCCAAACCAATCAGAGGTGGTGGTAGCACCTCTGTGATATCTTATTTAGGAAGGAAAAAAGTTACTGTGCGGAAGTAATTATGGACAGAGAAGAGAGGAGTGAGAATATGTGAGAGAAACGGCCCTGCAGACACCAGGTCAGTGCAGAAGGAGAGGGTGAAGGTGGTCCAAGCCCTGGAGCTTGAGAATCTCCTGCATTCTGTGACAGTAGTGGGTGAGTGATCTCTCCCTGTCCTCATCTCAACACCAGGAGCCTTTCACTGTTTTCTCTCCCCTGTCCCTTTGAGGGAGGTGAGGGATAAATTGGCTTTGGTGGGCACCTGGTATCCAGCCAGGGTCTGCCCACCATAGTCCTGCACCCATGCTGCATTACATATTTGTGGTTTATGACCTAAAAATAGAGGGACCTGTAACAGTAGTCCGTTTTAAGTGAAAATTATTTAGATTCCCTCCTGAAGGACTGTTTAAGCTTGCAAAGCTAATCTCTGGTGGGATGCTGAGGGTTGTAAATGAGGTGCATGCCCCAGACCTCCTGCATCCCTCCTTGCTCATTTCCATTGAGCCACAATGCTAATGAAGTACAGAACCTCTCAATTAATTTGACTTAGCATGGGCTAAAAGTTTGCGTAAATGTCCACCTTTGGGGTTTTTTTATCTGTTTGTTTTTTTCTTTGGTTTTTTTTGGGCACTTATTTGGAACTTGAATTATTTCAGAGATTACAAGGAAGGGGTCTCCTCAAGTATTAATAAAAATGTTCATAGTAACTTCCTTTTCTTCATGACATTCTGTGTGTACATGCTGCTACTGTGACGCACTGTGCACTTCTGTGCAAGTTGGCAGTTGTCTTCTTGAAATATCTGTCCAAGGTGCACTTTTGTCTCTTTTTATCTTCTGCCTTCCCGTTGGAGCAGGCTGTGGAATGAGGCATTCACCTGCTGCTGTTTCAGTTCAGCTGCCGTATCAAGTTTCAGTCTGCTCCTTAATTTTTTCTCTTGCTGCCTAAACTAATTTCTTGCCCTATTTGGATGTATTTTCCTTTCCCAAGGTTTCTTTTTTTTGTCTTTTTGCTGCTCGCGAGGCTTGAATAATTTTTTTAACTTGGTTCCAGGTATTTGAATTATTTCAGAGGTGTTCTTGTGCCTGAAGGTTCCTTTGCTACCTCTCCTGCTAGTTTTGAACAGGGCCTGGCACAGCTCCCAGTTTTCACTCTGAGGAGTGATGCAAAGCTTTCTTTGGCCTCTATTCTTTGAAAGACTTCTGTGTAGTTTCAATCACAAGAAGGTTGATCTGGGATATCACTGGCAAAGTGTTTGTTGTTGCCATCATCTACCATTTTCCTGATTGCAGAAGCAGAACTGAGGGACCGCTTCAGGCCTGCATGGTTGCCCTTAAACCTCATCCATCTGTTGAGGCTGGTTTGCAGTGCTGAAAGAATCCGTCCCAGCACTGTTCCCCGTGGCCTGACTTATCCCAGAGCATTGTAGCACTGTGCTTTTTGCTCCTCTTGTAGCACTAATTCAGTGTGCTAGTGACTTCCTTTACCTTGGCACAATCTTGCTGTGGCTCTGCCATCACTTAGGCACCATGCCATACCCTAGTTTTGTATTGGCAGGCTACTCCAGGCATTCACCTGCTCTTATATCTTCATTCCTCTTGCCAGTGGGAATGCCGTTTGGCAGCTGCTATTTTGGCATAGGGGTCTAGCATGGCAGCACATGCCCACTGCTGCAGATGGTGGTGTGGATGTAAGTGCCTTCTCACAGTCTGTTTCTGCTTGACTTATCTAGTAAATGCCAGAAGAAGGTAATCCTCCTGGTTTTTGATGTTTCTGTGGTGTCTAAGAGGGACTGTAGAGTGAATGAGCTTTAAGGTTGGGGTGGTCCCTCAGGATCATCTTCATCCATTTCTCTTGGAGATGGAGCTGAGACCTGCCAAGCTCATTTGACATATCCTTCCATGTGGAACAGCTCTGTCCACATAGTTCAGAATCTGTCATCTCTGTTCTATTCTACTTAATGCCGTGGGTGGGAGTGTGTATTTGCAAAGCACTTTAGAATGTTTGCGTACATACTTGGCATCCTCATTCTTATTGCTGTGGTTGCTCTGGAAAGGACAAGAGGTACAGAAGAGATCAGGAGATGTGGGGAAAGAGGTCTTACCTGTATCCAATGCAATTGGCTCTACGTGGTCCTGCTTGAGTGTTGGACTAAATGACTTCCAAAGGATCTCTCCAATCTTGGTCATCCTGTGAAGTCAGAGACTCCCGTGCTGTGGAAGCTGCTCTTCTATAAGTATAGTTCATGTTTGTGTTGGGAGGAGCCTTATGCTGTACACCTCAAGTGAAGAATGACCTTTTCCATTTCACACAGCAGGCCGTCCGTGTGGCAGCCAGAGTGTGAGGTGTGGCAGAGTGCTTGGCCACTGTTGAACAGCCACTGCTCTCTTTCCATAGTAAAGGACAGAACATGCATGCTGAGTCATGTTACAGCTGTCAGCTTTGACTTACCCTTTCTGGTCTTTGAGGAGTCACGCATACCTGGGTTTGATGAGAAGTCCACTGCTCATTTTGGAGAATTAGCTAACAATCTTCAGTACATGCACCCCAAAACATTTCACAATAAGATACTTTGATAGTGGGTTGTTATTTTCACATACAAGTCTTAACAGCAGTCTTCATTCTGTGTGTGGTCTTTAAATCAGCATGAAAATTTGGCATCTTCTGCAGTCCAGGCTATCAAGTGGCTGCTTTTCCCATGTAACTCCATGTGGAATAGCAGTTCTCAGCTGTCACTTCATGTGGTGAGTTGCATCAGATGTTATTCTCTCAGCAACAATTCTAATTCTTGGTTATTTTCCCTACTGTCAGCAGCTTTGTGTGACCTTCAGGACTGTGGACCAGAGATTGGGGACTGTATGTGTATACCTGAGTTTAAATGAATTAAAATATACACAAGGTTTTTATAAAAATAGCATGAAACTCACATGCACATTAACTGCTGAGGCCTCTTAGTCCTTCACAGAATACAACGTTTTGAAGTAGAAGTAGCGTAAGAAAATACATGCAGAGGAAGTCTTAGTGCCACAACCAGGTGTGGCTTTGGCAGCTCTGAATTTTGCACAGATGAATGCATTGGTCAGAGACCACTGTTAGCTAAACTAAACTAGGCTAATGGGCTCATTTGAGCATAAATGAAATTATACTAATATTTTTATTGATTTTCCACCGGAGTAGGCAAATGCTCTGATGTCCTTGTGGTTGTAAGTACAATTTGCAGGTGTTCCACTTGATTGTCTAGTGTCTCCCACAATATTATGGCACTGTGCTATTTTGAACTAATTTCTGTTCTTTTCATAATTTAGACAAAAAGCAAGAAGTATGGTGTTGGATACCTCTTCCCTCTAACTTTACCTGCAAATTGGAGATCATCTAATGCGAAGGAGTTCTAAAGAACACTGAATGTTTTCATCTGACACCCCAGTTTTAGGGGCATGTTGTTTCATTGATCTTAAAGATCTTTCTTCTGTGTAAATAGTAAATACATAGTTTGTTACAAATTATTTTTTCTTTTTTATCAATAAATATTGAGTAATGCAAATCAGTTTTGATGTCTTTGATTTTAAATAATTTTAGAATTAATTTTCTAGCTTTCAGTGTGGTTTTGAAAATGCAGGTAATTGCATGAATTTGACTTGTAAGTATTTATAAATAATATGAGTTATGTTGAGTGGCTTCAAAGATGTCACCAATTGAAACATTTCAGCTATTTCTTTGAAGTTGTTGAAACTTCCAAAAGGAGTTGGAAAGTAAAATAGTTTTCATGGGATAGAATCCTAGAATTGTTAAGGTTGATAAAGACCTTTAAGACCATTGAGTCCAACCATTAATTCAGCACGATCAAGTCCCTGACTAAACCATGTCTCCAAGTGCCATGTATCTGCACATCTTTTAAACACCTCCAGGGATGGTGATTCCAGCACTTCACTGAGCAGTCTGTTTCAATGTCTGACCATGCCTTCAGTGAAAAATTTTTTTCTAATATCCAGTCTAAACCTGTCCAGGTGTAACTTGAGGCTCTTTGCTCTTGTCCTGTCACTTTTTACTTGGGAGAAGAGACCAAGCACCACCTGGCTACAGCCTTCTTTCTGATAGTTGAGAAGAGGTAGGTGGTCTCCCCTGAGCACTTGAACCTCAGATGCCAGTACAGATGAGATTTGAAAAAACAGTGTTCCTAGTTGACGGTTGCAGTTTGAATCCCTGGTCTTCCTGCCAAACTTGTACAGAAACTTCTGGCTGGTGCGGTATTCTTTTGGTTTTCAAGTAAATCATAAAGAGCTACGTTCTGCTACAGCACTGCAATCATCCGGTGCTCTTCATATTTGGTATGTGATGATGTACTCTCTCCTCCACATTTTCAATGAAATTTTCAAGGTGTTTCTGTGTAGCTGAAGATGGTGCTTCCTGAGAAGTCATCATAGTGAAATAAAATAAGAGCACCTCCCATCCATTCAGGAAAATACGGTCCATTAGTTTTTCATTTGCCAGGAGCATCAGTTTTTAATACTTTTCCCTATCCCTCTGTCTCCTGGGGATACCAGTCTGCATAGATCTATTATTAATTCCACAGCAACGAGCTCATTTTCTCAAAAACCTTTACAGTGGGTAGCAAAAGAAGGTCTCCACAGAAATTACTTAATATCCAAATTAAACTCAAATATTCTATGCATAGGGCTGGGTGGTTGTTGTTGCTTTTCTTTTTGGTGGTAGTTGGTTTTTCTAAAAGTGCCTTTGCTTCATCTGCACTCACTGCTTTTGTTATAAGGTAAGCATTGTAGAGTTATCCAGCATTTAAAACTTGGGAGTCTGGATGAGTATTAAAACAATTCTTGGAGGTAAGAGGATGAGGAAGAAATCCTCTGATAACACCATAGTATGCAATGAATGGTAGTGTATTAATTTATGTAAACATTGCAGAGAAAGAGAGCAAGAGGAGTTTTCCACTCCTGTAAAGTTCTGGGAGCTCTGTTTATAACATGAATTTCCTGTCAGCCATGCCCAAGGAGCACTGATTAGCATTTTGCTGGCAATAACCCTGCTGAAGGGCAGCATTTCCACCTGCAGTTCTCGTCGTTCTTGAAGCCCTGTCTCAATCCCAGTAAGTATTTGCCATTAATTGAAGCAGCAGAGAATCTGACTGCAGCTCAGCTGCCCGTGGCCTTTTCTGCATGCTGGGTGAGTGCACACCTTGTGTCCACAGTGTCCTTGGGCTGTGCAAAATGGGAAGGGGAAGGTGGTGCTGTTTGCCAGAGAGCCCAAACCCAGTGTACCTTGAACTCTTCCGGTCGGTTGCTTTGTAGGATCCCTTGAGCAGGACCTGGATCCAGAGTCTCTTTCCTCACCCTGACTTTTTTCAGACAGGGTCATGCTCTCTTGTGCTCGTGGTCAGACATGAGGAATCAGGAATGGTTACTGCTTTTTGTTTTTGCAGCGTTTAATCCAGAACTGTCTGTCACAATTTCTTGTTAATTGGCTCAAACCAATGCATTGGACAGAAACAGCTATAATCACATAGATCATGAGCTGTATTTTGATAGTCAGGAAGGTTGTTAATACGTATTTTTCTTTTGCCTGCCTTAGCCTGGAAGAATCAGAACACTTGCCCTTCCTATGCCAATTAGACTCAGTCATAACTTCACAGAAGTAGGGCAGTTTCAGTAAAATCTGTACAGTGACCCAGCCTTAGCTTTTTGGAAACAAGGAGCTTTGTCTATTACACAGCTGTACTGTTTAAAGTTTGCATGTCACTGAAAGGTCTAAAAAGTTTGAGGGGCTGTAAGAAGTGATAAACAGGCAAGGTGCACAGTTCGTAAGGGGCACCAGAGAAGCTAAGGCTGAATTTTTCTTGCACGTTAGAGAATTCAACTTAAATCTTTCTGTCTTGGAGGATAAAAAGCAAAATACTGGTCTTAAAAATTACCCAAGTCATTGGCTTTCTCCACTGCACATCAGAAGGAGGTAGGTTATCTGGTGGCCCAAACCAAACAAAGGTGCTGGTGATAACACTGTAGCCCAGCTGCAGGCATTGCATGTGCTGCAAGCCACAGTGTCACTGCTTGGGGAATACCAAGCCAGTTCTGAGTTTGTTTGCTTATTTTTGCTCTGAGATGCATTCAACACAAAGGCAAATGCTTGTACCCGTGACTTGAGAGCAGCCACCGAAGCTTCACATTGTCCAGTGGTGGTAGAAGAGATTATTAAAAGTCACATTTATTATATGTCTTCAGCAGCTCAGCGTTGATTTTATCATTTGAGTACCTTGTATATTTTCAGTATCTCTAGTTAAATAGTTCCTCTCCTGCACGAAGCCACTTGGTCATGCTGGTATGTGGTCTGCTGATGCACAACTATGACTGCTTTCTCATGACATTCTGCTGTTATTCAGAAACGACTTTCATTTCTCTGCAGGTAAGCAGATTTAACTTGTCTGTTAAGGATCATGCGATTTTTATTTTTGTTTTTTCAGCCTTTCTGTTTTGAACTTGGTATTATCCATACATCTGCTTAGCTGAAAGAATATATGTCAAACCAGTGCCAAGTGGGTTTTCAGCCTAAAGAATTAAGACGAAAGTGGATGAGGTGCAAAAACTCTCCTGCCTGCCTCGCTTTGCACTGGGGAAAGCTTTCCTGTGCCACAATATCCTTGTTTTGCTTCAGGTGCTGCCCTAGCCTGGTGAAGCTCTGCCATGCACCCATCCTGCTGCCATCATATCTGCTTTCTACTGCTCTGAGATACCAATCTGTGCAAGAGGCAGAGAGAAGCCCATTTCCAGCTCGGGCTGATTGTATTTAATCTGTTTTTATTTTTTCCTTCCTCATGAAGGAAGTAAATCTAACTAGTCTGTAGGATTTACAGATGAGAGTTCAGCCAGCCCTGAGAATCATGGGCTTGAAGTCTTGTGCTTGATTGTTTTATATTTATGGCATTAAAATCAGGCTGCTTTAGGTTACTCTGCTAAATGTTGCAATAAAAAAAAAGGGCTTAGACCAGCACTGAGCCAAGGAAACTCAAGCAGGAGGTAGCCTGGTATTTACTGCCTAGGCTTTCCCTGTTGCTGGTTATGATTCACCCTCACACTCACAGGCACACAGGGTAGGGGGGAATTGAACACTTCTGAACTCACAAAAAGTATTTACATGGTGGCTTTTTGACACTGATGTCTTTTCCCTTCTCTCCTTGATGGGAAAGCAGACAATTTGACCAAAACAAGTCAGAAGACTACACTTGGCTATCAAGAGTGGGTTTTTTTCAGATTTGTTACATAGCTGACATCACCTCACTCTGAATGAATGAATGATGTGTTGTTTTGGCATGGCTTTATTTGCACTTTTGTTGGTGGTTCAGCCTCCAAAGAAGCTTGTAATTGCATACCTCTGTACTCTTGGCTAGCACAGAAGCTGCTACGATGAATGCAGGACACAGAACCCAGACAAAATATGCTGAAAGTATGTTTTGAAGAAATTTTTTCTCAGGTTTGAGAATGCCTGTTTCTCTTTTCCTTTTTCCTGTGTGTCATGACTCCTGATGGCCAAGCACAGGATCGAAGGCACATCCTCGGAGCTGACTGTAGGACTGTGCCACTGCTGAAGGCCAGCCAAATGTCCAGTTCCAGGGATGGTGGTGCCATCTGCCTTCCACCATCTCCAGGCCACTGTGATGGATGCTGTTTCCCAGGGAGCAAACCTTGCCACATCACACTGGACTCCAGAAGGCAAGCACTGGATGAGGGAGGAAACTAAAGCCAGGCTTACGGAGTTGTTGGAAGGATGCACAGAGATTTATGCTCGCCTGGAGGGGGCCATCATCAGCTGGCACCCTGCATCCCTGCTCTGCTTAGGAGGTACTTGCTCATTGCTGGTGTGCACAGTTCTTCTGGGGGCACTGTTTGCTTTTTGGCTGGCTCTGGTTTTGAAGGCTTTGCTCAACCCAACAGATGTCTTCCTCTTGTCTGTTACCCAATCTCTCTATGCTGAGCTTACTGCCCTCTGTTGATGACTTTCCTTCTCAGAGGTTTATTCCTGTGATCATGCATTGTGCTTCCTTTTGATTATGGTTTGTATTTTTAGTTAATTGAGGTGTTGTCTTGTTTATATCCATGGAAACTGGAACTAAGGGTTTTGAATTGCTGAATTTATACCTAGGCAGAACTGCTGTTGCAGTCACTGCCTGCTCCATACCGGCGTATGTTTTTGTTTTGAGAGCCTGTGTTTACAAAAGATAGCAACTGAAATCTTTGTTTTAGAGTCTTCTTTATAGCCAAACTGCTGCGGCCTGAGTGCTGCAATGGTTAATGTTCAGTGGAGCACATACAATGGTGCCAAGCTTCTAGCCCAAAAGTCAACAAACTCAGTGCCTCTGCAGGTGAAATTTTTATTTCTTTTATGGCAGACAATTAAGAGGATCACTTGAATGGGATCATATGTAGTAAAGAACTAATGTTTAACTCAGTCTCTTCTCTGAAAAAAACCATGACTCTGTATGTAGTTGATGCAGAATAGTCTTTTTGTGGCATGCCTTGCATTTCTTCATCAGGTATGTTATACAAGCTCTATATGGGGAGTGGTATATTCCCCCGTACTCTGTAAATTAAGTTTTGTGACTGCAAGACATAGCTTCTGTTTTCCACTAGAGGCCAATGAAGCACAGGGCAAGGCTGCTTCAAGGCTTTCAGCAGAAAGCCCCATCTTTTTTTTCCCTTTTAGACCTGTAGCTGAACTGTTGTATTTCCATCTTGATGATTATTTCTTCGTTTAGAAATGGTTCTCCCTCTAATGAAGTGGAATTCAATTGCTGTCTTCCTTCCAGTATTTTTTTCCCCAAACCTTCAGGAAGTTAAAGAATTGTACTCTTGATTTGCTGTTACATATTCCTTCCACGTTTTCAATTCCTAGCTGTTAACTATGTAGCAGCCTCTGTGGGATAAAGGGGACATCAAAAAGGCGATGGAAACAATGGGTAATATCAGTGCTTTGGATGTCTAAGAATTTCGGGAAAAGGTACATTTTTAGCTACTATGTTTTACTGGGGAGCTTCCTAAATTTTGCTCTTACCAGTGACCAAGCCAGTGCTCTCACATTCCAGCTGATGGATGGGGGTCCTGTCCCCCACTCAGAGGTTGTTCCACCTGAGTGCCTTTGCCTTCTGACTCCTTGGGTCATATCTCAATCCTGGGTAATAGCACTGCTGTATTACATGGTTACTGGGAAGGCCAGACCAACTCAAGTCCTCAAGTATGAGGATGGTGGTGCCAGCTCTGTGTCACAGACAGCAGAAGCCATCTAGGATAATGCTTATTGGCTTGGGAACTACCCCATGTTTTCTCTTTCAAATCAGTGAAGAATAATGCTGCCTAAAATGCTGGTTAAAGCCAGAAATGTTTAGACTAAGGCACTGCTTGGTGCATTTGCTTGGATGATTGTCTTGGATTCTGCTGCCTGTCAGGGTTCTCATGTGACTGGCAGGTGTAAGGCTGCACTGCTGAGCTTGGTTATAGCATCGTGCTTTGGCTGCTGCTCCTTAAACCTATGAGATTTCTGTGGGGGTTGCAGGAAACCTGACTTTAGAGGGAGTTGAGCGTCTCCTGTTGAAGGATATACTGCTATGCTAGGAAGCAAAACTAAGGTAGAATTGCAGCTCCAAGGGTTGCCTGAGCCAGCTCTAATCATATGGTGTCATGGCTTAATGCAACCCTTTGAGCTAAGGCACACCCCTGAGCCCCCGAAGATTTACTGGCATCTGCAAGCCCCTGATCCATCCTGTGAGCCAGACAGGCCCTGCTGCAGCATTTCTTTGGTTAGGGAGGTGAGGTCAAACCCAGGCACATGCTGCATGAGACAGGCTATGTAACCTGTGAGGGTCAGTGTCCCCTCTCTGGCATCTGCGAAGGATTTATTAGTCTGGCAGAATGGGCTGCTTTGAAATTTTTACATAGGATATGGTACCTGGCTCTTCCAGAATAAATGGTGTTTCCAGTATTGCACCATTTGCAAGGCAGGGACCTCTGGAAACCCTGAGTTGTCAATGGCTTCAGCAAATATTGAACACCTTACTATCAACTGAAGAAAGCTGATTTATTATTATTGTTTACTCCTCATTAACACTGATGTAAGACAGCAGGGAATCAAGAGCAGCAGCAGCTTCCTGGCCATTATCTGATGCTGCTGATAGCCATGTGTGTGCTGTGCTATGGTATTATGTTCGTGCAGGACCTGCGATCAGGAAAAGATAGCAGCTGGCAAAAATGGGGAAAAAAAGGAAGCAGAGGGAATCTGGCTTGGCTTTATTTATCCCCTGGTGCGACTAGTGTCAGAAACACGCATGCAGTATAAAGCACAAAATGAAAAATAAGTAGGAAGTGAGACTGATACATCAGCTTTCAGTCTAAAAAAGTCTACTGCTATTTTTGCAAAATGAGCAGTTTTGTGCATTACTGGTCACACATGCTGTTTAATTTCTCTTGCTTTCCTGCTGTGCATCTTTTCTTTCTCTCCTACGTGGATATCAAATACAGTGTCTGTGGAAGTCAGTGTTTAATGCTCAGTACCTGTTTTAGAACAGACTGATAGAATCATTAAGTTTGGAAAAGACCTCTAAGATCACCAGTGATCTTAGACTAAGCCAACAGTGCACCTGTCCAAGTCATGAGCAGCCATCTTCTCCAGGAGAATGCTGTGGGAAATGGTGTCAAAGGCTTCACTGAAGACTGGGTAGACAACATGCATAGCCTCTGCCTCATACACTAAGCAGGTCACCTTGTCACAGTAGGAGATCTAGCTGGTTAAGCAGGACCTGCCTTTCATAAACCTGTACTGGCTGGGCCAGATCCCCTGGTTGTCCTGTATGTGCTGTGTCACGGCATTCAAGGTGATCTCTATAAACTCACCTGACACTGAGGTCAGGCTGACAGGTCTGTAGTTCCCGAAATCCTCGTCTCACCCTTCTTGTAGATGGGTGTCTCATTTGCTAACCTCCAGTTAGGTGGGACCTCCCTGGTTAACCAGGATGGTTGGTGAATGATGGAAGTGGATTGGTGAGTCACTTTGTCTGTGTTCAGATGTACCTGAAAGATTAGGACCTTAGGGTACAAAGTGCTGTGCAAACAAAAAGAAAGACTCTATATTCTACAGTATTTATGTTCTAATTGACAAGGAGGGTATAATTAGAAGTGTAATTTTTCTGGTGTTTCTATGCTTCTTGAAACAGTGGGGCCAGGGCCTTTCGGCACTCTTATAAATGAAGTTAATATTCATACGTCTTTGTTTTCTGAAGATTGGTGTTACAGGGTGACTTCCTTGCAGTAACTTGAATAGACTGAAACAGGCACGTGGTCAGAAATATGAGCCCCCAGTTCTTCAGTGGAGTTTCAAAACAAGTACATCTCTTTGCTGAGGTTTGCCACATCAGAAGTGTTCAAAGGGGAAACAGGGCTTGGACTATTCTCCTCACTAAAACTCCCAAGTGCTGTTTCCCTTGGCAAATGGCAGTACCTTTCTGCCGTGCTCTTTCACCCTCATGTAAAATGGGCAATTGGGAAACTTGCACTTTAGCACTAGTGGTAGAAGAGCCCTGGGTAAGAGCAGGTGCCACAAGTCCAAGAGACACTGAGCAGAGGCAATGACTGTCACATTATCTGCGTCTGCATAAATGGAGGATATTTTTAATGCTTTTTAATACATTAAATTAGGGGAATGTTCAACCTTTTTTTTTCTCAGACCATGTATTAATTCTAGAGGCTGATTATGTCCAGAGAATAAGTTCCTTCTCCTTATGACATGGTCTGACTTTAGGTGGAACTGGCAACCCTCTGGCATGCTCAGGTTGTGGCACATGGAAATGGCAGTTCTGTGTTGGGCCAAGGCAGAGATGCTGGCACCACTCCTGAGCTCCCATTCAGCTGGAGCCAACAACTGTGTCAGCGCACATTTCAAGCTGCTCTGACAGAGTAAAGCACTATTAGATCAGCACAGGTAGTATTTTATACTAAACCTTTTATGCCATCCCCAGTATTGCAAGTCAGCGGGATGCTTGCAAATGAGCAGGAATGTTTGAGCTGGCCTTGTAATTTTCTTTATGTTAATTTACATTTGGGTGTTTCTGTAAGAAACTGTAGCAGAATTTAATAACACTAATATTAAAAAAAACAATATTAGGTCTGCATATTTTGATCTGATTAGTAATTTTTCTCTTGATTAAATTATGCATTTTTAATGCAAGCCCTTCATTTGTCTGCAGTAACAGGGCACTGTAACCCCCGGTGTAAAGGTAGCACAATTCAGTGCCCCCTTTGCTCCTGCTGGTCCTGGATGCAAATTTCCTTGTTTTTCACTTTTTTTTTTTTCTGTATCCATCACATTGCTTGCCATTGCTTGCCTAGAATAAAAGGTCATTGTGAATCCTGATTACTCTTTGAAGTTGCTCACACACTTATTTCCTAGACTTGATATGTTTCATCCTTGAGCACATCAGAAATAGATTTAATCAAAAATGAGTTTGTCTGGGAGAAGCTGTTGGTGATTCTTTCTCTTTGTGGTTCCCCCGCCTCCTCTATATAAAGTGATTTTGACAAATACACACAAAACCTCCTGAATATAAACTGTTTTTCTTTTTAGTTTAGAGAGCTGAAATGGAATATTCTTTTTTTTTTTAAACTTTCTTTTTT